>VDFB02054007.1:0-33161 GCA_007258455.2 Sequoia sempervirens | reverse complement strand
GGTAAAATGTAGAGAATAATTGAGATTTTACTAGCAGCGGAAGAACAAGGTATTTGGTCAGTTAGTCGATCTATATGCTTCACCGGATCACCAGTTTGAGTTGTGGATCCTTAGGATAGATTATTGAGCATATATGTTATCTTTCTGTTAAGTTTTGTGATATTTCATTAATCGGTGTACGAGTTAAGAGATCTGACAAAATAATTTTTATATTTATTTTCTCTTTGTGGCCGACCTAGTAAATGTCGCATGTCGTAGATGTATAAGGAGAAATTGTTTAATTATTTCTTGTGTTGTTTATTTTGTTTTGGGTCCTAGCTATGGTTTTTTTGACTTATTTGGATGCACATTTAAGATTGCTCATGATTTGAGCCGACCGTTGGAGAATATTTTATATTTTGCTGAAGTCGACTTATAGCAATTGAAATCTTAGTAGCAAATATATATATAAGATCATAAATTCATTTTGGTGTGTGAATGGCATAAATAAGTGTGAAGAGTAGAGCAGATGTGTGTGCAAATATCAAAAGATCAATTGAGAAAAATTTTCTTATCTCTGAGAAAGAAGACTTTGTTAAAACAAATTAGGCGGTAGAGTGAAGTGTAGAATCAGATAGAAGGTCCAGAATTTGATACATGAGCTTCACCGGAACTGATATCAGGAATTTTTAGATGCTATCTTCTCAATTCACCCTTTTTTTGCAATCACAAACATTTTGTAAGGAAGTGAACCTTCCTTATTTTGAGAAGTGAGCTCTAGGTAGTGTTCTTGAATGCTTGTGCATTCCATTTTCTTCATAATTTTTAATAGAGTATAAATTATGGATTAATCTCCATGGTTTTCCCCTAATAGGGTTTCCATGTAAAAATATTGGTGTTATGGTAATCTGATTTTTTCTATAATATGCTTGCATGTTTATTTCATTATTAATGTTGTGAATGATTTATGATCCGAATTGAATTTTAAATATTGCTGAAGATTAATTCACCCCCTCTCTCAGTCATTCCCTAAGTCCAAGCTTGGAGGAAGGAGATAGGAGGAGTGAGCAGCAAAGAGAGTCTATCACCATGACTTGTTTAGTGGGTGGGGTGGAAGCAAGGTGGACCGAGATATCCACCGTAGGTGGAGAAGTGGCAACCATATCCTGAGAAGCAGGCAGAGGGGTAGTAGTGGTGGCAATGTTAGCAGTAGGTGGGGACTTTGGTTGCTTGGCCTCTTGTTCTTCTCCCTCATGGAATGAGTCCTCATGGATAGTGGGAATCTCCATGAAACTGCTCGATGTATTCAGCTTCTTGGAGGGTTCACCATCCGAGGCTTTTCTTGAATACACCCCAGGTTTAGGCTACCTTTCAGTCATCTCTTTTCTCTTTCTCAACTTGGTGGCGGGAGGAGATTTTGAAGTTTCTCTAGATGGGGCAACAACTTTCCTACTATCGGTCTCGCTCCCCGGTTCATCTTCAAGTTCCCCATATGTCAGGGTGGCTCCTTGTAGCTTCAATTGGGCATTCTTCCCGTCGATCCATTATTTTGTTCTCACCTTGATCGACTTCATAAGAATATTGAGGTCATTGACCTCTTCTTCATTCCAGTAAATGAACGGCAGTGGGAGGTTGGCAACTGAACCGTATCAAGGATCCATCATTGTATTTCCATCCTCCACTATTTGATTCAACACAGGGAACAAGTTGACCTTCTTGAAAAAGTACGTCATCATGCGCATGTAGTGCCTCATTCACACGTCTTTATCATCCCTTCAGTTAGCCCAAAAGTCTTCAACATTATGTATGTGGGTGTGTTCCATCCTGACCATCATCTTCGTGAGCTTACCATGGAATTTTCCACTAAAGGTGGTGTGGAACCCAAGGTTATATTCTGCAAGCTCTTTATCAGAATAGTTCACACACTGTGATGTGTGGAGCTCATACATTCCTTGGCCGAAGGAAAGGGGATAGGGAATCCTCACCTTGTGCTTGTCGCTTAGGAGGGTGTGTGCACACTGTAGTTGTTGGGAGAGCTCAAGCAATATTATCTGGTCATTTGGGTACCGGGGCAACTTGTATGGTTTCTCTAAGAAACCCTCAGCTCAAATGTAGGTGAACTTTGGAAATTGTATGAACAGGAAGTTGAACCAGTGGATGTAAGCATTTGCACTGTGGGTGACTCTCATTTCAAAATCACCTTTGAGTAGTCTGATAATATGGCCTATGAAGGCATCATTGACTTTGCAGTAGTCCCTCTTGAAATTTTGTATTAGAGTTGGGGATACTTATCATATTCCTTTAACTCCCTTCTCAGAGTCTCACTTGGAGCTACAAACAAGCCTCTATATTGCATCTGGTTTTCCAGAAGATAGACCAAGTAGGATGTCATATAAAATTGTTGGGTCTTTTTTACGGCCACAAATTGCTCATGCAAGCAATTACTGATCATTCTTGCCAAATAGAATTTGGCTTCGTCCAGGAGGATTTCTTCCACAAAGTACATCATCCATTATTGGAAGTAGGTTGTAGTCGAAAGGCCCATAACTTTTCTCAATAGGATTACCAAGTCATGGTAATCCTCGTAGAAGTCACTGCAGAAGAGCTCTTGGGGTACTTTAGCTACACTGCCCCTCTTTTCTTTTAAGCAATACTGATTGATGATCTTTTTGCATTTGAGGGGGTCTTCATCCCACATCTACTTTCCATATTCTTTAGATGTTTCCTCCATCTCATTGAAGGTAGGGATGTGGAAGGTCTTCCATATTGATTTGGCAGATAGGTCAGCTAATACATTTCCATCTTTTTCTACTATTCTTTTCGTGTCTTCTTGATACACCTCCCTACAAGCCATCACAAGCTTAGGAGCAACGAGAGTGGGCAGGAAACCAACAGCTTTGACCAACCCACTACTTCTAATTTTTCTGGCATTTTCTATTGTAGGGTTGATCTAGACCCTTTGCTTCAATTCATCAATATGTATGTGTCCCAGATTAGTGTCTGAGATCTCCCTCCAATCTGTGTTGACTTTGGAGTTAAGGGGTTCCCCTTGGAATTTTTACTTCATCTGGTCTTTGTCCTCTTTACCTCTGAGTGCTTTAGTTGGCTTCTTTCCCTTTTCTTTCTCCACGACCGCCTTCAAAGGTCTTGCACCTAGTTCCATATATCTTGCGGGCGAGAGAGCAATAAACACATTCAAGTATGAAACATAAGGAAAGTTAGCAAAAATCCCGCAAAATGATGCTACATTAGATAATCCATCACTTAAAGATCAAAACCTCTCCTTCTGATTATCATTAGCCTTTTGCTGGAGGGAGTTATAACAATGTAGACCTAGGGGTGTAGACTTCCTTGGGCTGGTGGAAATTTTGGAGGCAGCTGCAAGAGGGATGACAATCAAGGCATGGCGGCCTACATTAAGATTTAGGCATGAAGTGGGATCTACCGAGGAGGTCAATCCATTTTGGCACGTGGGTTGAAATAATTTTGAAGATTTAGAGGTGTTATGACCATCTTTCAATCATGTGGGCCCAAGGCAAGCGAAAGTAGGAGGTGGCCTGGCTGTTTAAAGTTCCGCCATTGAAACAACACTAGCAAGGCGATAGTCTGCAATTGACATTTTGTCGTGCGGGACCTGCGGCTTCAGAGGAAGGAGAGTACCCTATTGTTGAACTTCAGTTTGCTCAAATGATGTAGGCCAAAAGATGTGGGTGGATAGTAGGTCATAGCTGTTTGGAATAGTGAAGGCCAGATGGAGGTCCAACGGAGGAGGCCCGCATCATCAGGTCCGTAGGGGGATCAAGCATTCACTTTGTTTATCATTGGTTAGAAGGCAACGAAAGGGTTGGGCTCTGCGTAGTGGGCCAACGAAGGTCGATGGATGCTTCAAGACGGTGGGAGTGAGATGGAAGTCCACCAATGGCCATCCACAGGAGGCGGTCCTCCCAAGGCTTTATCCTTAGTTATTTTCACATTTTAAGTTTAGATGGCAACAGCAGGCTCGGGTTCCATAGGGCGGAGGGTCAGTTACCTGGGGCTATTTGGGATGGTGGTCACACCACGGTGACCTACGGATGGAGGTTCACAATGTGAAGTCCATAAAGGGACAACACTTAATCATTTACAGCATAGAGGGGTCAGATGGTAGAGGCAAGGTTGGGCGGATGTCACTTTTTTTCGTTTTGAGTTAGAAAGTTTGTGTAGTGGCGAAACATCGGCGGAGGTCTGCGTTGAATGACCCGCATCATAGATTATTGTTTTAACTTGGAAGGTAGACTAAAGGGTGGAGTCTACTAGGTGGAAAGATGGGTCATGAAAGCCGTTTGAAATGGCCAAGCCTGAAAGGAAACCCTCAAGTGGAAGTCCACGGGGAGAAGCCCACAATGGATTGAGACTTGGTCACTGCGGCAAGATTTCATTTGGTCAGCAATCAATGGGGCGGGGTATGCACATCGGGAGGTCATGATTGGATGGTCGTTTGGAATGGAAAATTTTAAAAGGAACTATGTAGGCAGAAGCCCACATTTGCAGACCCAGGTAGGTCCAAAGATCCTTCATTTAGGCCTCACAAATTTGAGCCAAGTGGAGGGAACCTTCTGTGGGGGTGGGCTCGATGTGAGTGCTTTCTGCTTTAGGTTTTAAACATTGTCAAAGGAAGGTGACAATGATGACATGGGTGCGAGCCTGCAGGGAACAAGTGCTCTGGTAGAAGAACAGTCATGAGAAGCTCCAGTTCCGCAAGTAGCCTATGGGGTGATTTTTGGAGTTTCTCGAGATTTCAAGTTGTGGGTTTTGGTGTCCTAGGCTTCTTCTACTAGATTTTTTAAGATTTCTTCTAAAGATTTAAGAAATTTTACCTAAATCAAAGAAAAATCAATGCATAGTCCGTGGGAGAAAACCTACTTGTGAGATACGATGAAGGCGAATGAGCAACTGACTAGCAAAGGGCTTCAGATCAGAAAATGAACTAGGTAGGCATGATGGTGGCACTGGCAGGACTCTCTTACTCATTTTAGACTGCTGATAGGTGAAAATGACAGTGCAAGAGGGGATATTTATGGAAAATGGTGCATTTAAATCCCCTCATAAATGTGGGTACAACAGTGCTCTAGGTTGGTGAATGGGTAGCAATTTGAAGACAACAGCGGGAGTGGTGAAGTTCGCTAGGCAGACAACAGTGAGGAGTTGGACGCTCAATTGGTTGGCAAAGAAAATGGCTACCAGGGTTGTAGGTCTTGTGGAATGGAAGGAAATTGGACAAAGGCCATTTTTAATGGCCGCGGAGCCAAATAAACTTGCATGGGGTGGCCTACAGGGGCAGACCCGTATTGCTCCAAGGACACTAGTTCTGAGGAAGGAACGAAAACAACTAAGGGAGTTCCGCAAAGGCCTAAAGGCTTAAAAATTTGAGGGTAGAGAAATAGGGTCACTTCAAGATGATTCCTCTAATATTCTCTAACCACTTAGGACACAAAACAAGGGGCATTCAAAGCAAGGCAATGACAAAAGTGGCCGGGTAAAGCGAAAAGAAAGAGAGGGTCCCCGTTTTGAACGAAGCGTGTGTGCTATGGGCACAATAGTATCTAATGTAAACATAGGTGTTTAGGTTACATTGAACATAAGATTAGATCATGGGGACATTTATTATATAATCTTACTAGGTTGTTTAATAGATCACATTAACATCTAATTCAATAAAGGACCCATAGAAACAAACACAAATGCTCATATATATCATAAAATTTTATGTACATAATCAAAACATGTGGCATAATGTAACATAGCATAAATAGTTTGGCCTATGAGTTCCATACTCCTTAGGCCATGGCAACGACTCTCATTGTGATCTTCTCATGGAGGTCATCTGATCTTGTAGTCCCTATACGTCACCTAAATTCATCACCTCACATACAAGTTCTATGACACACTCCTGATCTATAGGGTCCCTATTGGCTTGTAGTCTAGCTAGCTCTACCTAAACTCTAGTGATCTCTCCTTGCACCTTGTAAATTTCTGACTCACTCTTGTCTAGGACTCAGGTGGCTCAAAGCTCCTCATATGCATTTTAAAGTTGTGCAAGCTCATCTCTAGTTTGATCCTCTCTAGCTATAGATAAATCAATGATCCTTATATTCTCCTCATACACTTTCCTCCATCTCGCTATGGGCTCAAAAAGGTTAGCATGACACCCTGCACTATGTGGTGGCATGTTCTCCACTCATGTGGCCTAATGTGGGGGCAAGGAGGGGCCCATATCTGCAATGAATCAATGGAAGAGATCTCACCACTCTCGCATACACACTACAAGATGGTAATAATAAGGAATATTAGAATAAGACATGATATGTAAACATAAATAGCTATAAAAACTATAAAACTTTAATGACACATCATTACTTGGATCTCTAGCCTTCCAATTGGAATCTCAATGAGGTATAATAGGTCCTTCGTGAGTAGGAAGCATGGAAGGTTTTGTACCACTCCCCTTCCCATGCTCATGAATGGTGATTCTTGTTGTGGATGGTGACTTTCTCAAGTGACTCATAGGTGATATGAAGGTCTCTCCTTGGGGGAGTCCGTGGCCTCCTCTAGCTCATTAGGATCATCACTCATCAGTTGTGGATCTTCCTCCTCCTCATCACTCTCCTCCTCTAAGTCCTTTGATCTATCATCATCTGTATCCCCATCTATAGCTCCATCCTCTCTCTCATATCTGTGACTTGGAAGAGGTCCAACATCGCCTGTGAGGTGATGTGCATGGAAGACATGTGTAGGTTGTGCTCTCACCCACCAACACTTGTATGCTATAGTCATACCTACATAATACAATTTCGATGTGGTCCTCATCATCTAAATCACTAAAATCAAAATAATTAATTGTGGGATGTTGGATGTCTCCTGGTTTGGATCCATTCCATGATGCTCTCAAGTATGTAGCTCATGGCCTAGGAGATAGTTGAACCTGTCCAAATTTCTACATGACTTGATAATAATAAAAGGGAATAACTATATAGTCATGTTGTACAAGAAAAAACCTATCTTGTTATATCCTAACAAGCTATCGAGTGAGATCTAGCCAATAGGGTATGGTGTGGTAGGGCCTCCATATATTATCATCCTCCTCCAGGTGATCAAATTGAACCCTCTAGTATAACAGATCCCTAAACTTCCAAATCCATCTCAATGCGTAGCTAAATTCTCATGGATAACCCATGGCCACTACCATAGGATAACTTGTAGGTATAATGCATGTGATATGCTCAAAGGCCCAAACCTATGGAAGCATACAATGGACTATGCTATGTAGCTCTTGGTATACAGAGAGCCCAAGATCATAATAGAGATGAGTCAACATATTGTGACCCCAGGAATATATGGTATAATGTCGCTCCATCTCATGAATAGTATGAATGAGGCCTCCATCTAGGTGTGAACCTAACCCATTAGATACAATATCTAGATCCATAGTGACAACCATGATCTATCGTAGCAATGGTGAGTACACATATAGTAGCCACTAAAGCTCAACACGAGCCTTGATGTCTCTTGGTGGAATAGGGTGACCAATGCAATACTTGATATCTTGTCTTATCTACCTATGTGTGCGATCCTCCTCTATATGCATGGTCTCACCTTGGATGGGTAATCTCAAAATATGGTGTACATCCTCTAGGGTCACCATCATCTCTCCTAAAGGTAGATGGAATGTGCATGTGTTTGTGCTCCATCTCTCTATTAATTCCATCAACATAGCATCATGACACCTCATGGGTGGCATGATGTAGATACAAAATAAGCCAGTATCACATAAAATGGTAACCTCCTCAAAAAGATGGGTAAACTACTCATTGAGAAGGGTGAATAATCTACATCCTAAATGTTCACAAGTATATGGCGAAACCTAAAATAGATGAAAGAAATCATCAATAGCATGCTTAAAAATATTAAGCAAACAATTAAAAGTGAAAAAAGTTGATATGGGACATGTTGATGGGTGTTTTAGCACTTTCTCAACACATGCAATACATAGGTGCACTACCTCTCTTGAAAGGAAATCTCCAACAAGTTGTTGAAAATTACCCCAAGGTCTCTCGGGTGTCAGGTCATGACAGTGCTTGGAATGTCTTAGTTGTTTTGATGTGATTTTGTTGGTAATCACAAGGAAGACTCACAAAAGTTAAGTTGCAGAGGAATTGAATCTTCTAATGGAGTTCTTAAGATGGGAAAGTTGGTGCATGATTGCTATAGGTTCAAACAACAGTCCAAAACTCCCATTTCAGCTTTAGATTTGGCTTTACAATGTGCAATGAACCTTGTTCAAAGTCACTATAAAAAAATGGTCAAAAGGGAAGGGAAAGGGAGAAGTTCCTAGACCTAAAACTAGCAATGAAAAATGATAATGGAGGACCCTACTATGGAAGACCTTCCTAAAATTGAGTTCCACTTAACTAGATTACTTCACAGTCTCATGAAACTAGTGCAAGCTTCTAAGGACTGCATATTTTCAACCATTCATTCACCATAAGCATGAATAAAAGATAGAAGTTTTAATGCAGCTTTTAGTTTATGCCTAGACTAACTTTACATAGTTATTTATCAACAATAAACAACAAAAATTATGGACAAGGAATGTTGCTAACACACAATCGAATTCTTCAATACCAATGGACAACATTAACTAATCTACTCATAACTTGCAAAGCCCATAAAAAACAAAGTAAATATACTCTAATTCACTAACTATGAGAAGAAGAATCATGAAACATGCAAAGAAACTAAAGAATCCACCAAAGTCAATGAATTTCTATTAAAATTTCAACAACATGTCATTACAACAACTCAAATCTCTCTTGAAAATGAGAGGAGACACCCTATTTATAGTGTCCAAAAAGAAAAATGAATGGCCAAGATTGATTTGCATTGTGTAGCTAAGATTCACTACAAATTAGGGTTTCACCTACCCCCAAATATATTACAATTTAAAATTACATTCTTCTCATGTAACCTATTTTGTCCTCTAGTGATCAGCACTGTAGCTCTTTTGTCTTTTTGCTGATTTCCTTTTGCAGTAGCTACTTGGTGAGGAACTCATCATTGATCATAGGATTTCCTTCACTCTTCTTGATGGTGGAATATTCCAAAAACTTTAGGATCAACGCCTGGAGCTTTTTCCATTCCAATATATCTGATTGGATCACTTGAAAGTTTAGCCTCCTTGATTTGCTTGTGATGTCATCCCAGTCCTTGTCATATTTTGACATGTGCAACAAAACTCAAGAAATCTAGTGTCATTGCATATGCGCTCTCATTTTCCATCTTCTTATGGAAGTGCAGCCTTATCTTTTATGCATCTAGCTTGGCGATGAGTACAAAATATTTCATCAGTAGTAAATATTCCTCATAGTCATTTCTAATTTCTTTGACCCAGTCGATATCTAGCTCCACTTCATGGAGCACTCATTCTGACACTTCCTTTTTGTGATCTAGGCCTAGCTTCCATGTCTCTATGAGCCAATGGTCACCCTCCACCAGAGCAAGCTCCTTTTCCTAGGATTTATCAAGTATCTTGAGGATAGCCTCAGTTTGGGATACATAATCTTGTATAGCTTGGGGAAGTTAGTGTAGAACTTCTGTATTCCCTTGAGTATCCTCTGCACCTCTAGGAACTTGTTGGCTGTCCTGACAGCTCGACCTATGCCCATATTTCCATTGTAGAGGACCCGCCGGAACCAATCCTCTATGGCATTTGTCAAACTCTTCCTTTTTTCCAATTGGTCAATGTTATCCTTGGATAGAAGTAGAGGCGGCACTGATGACGTGGTGGAAAGCTCCTCAACTGATGAGCATTGTTGGATGTATGTTGCTAAGTTAGCCACCTGTGCTTTCAACTCTTCCTTAGAGGTCTTTTCCTTGTTCATTTGGTGCATGATGGTGGCGGCGGATCCCTGGAGATGGTCGATCTTCTACTCTCTTGTCATTGTTCCCAAATCGAGGGTAGAGACATTGTATCTTACCCCTTCTTCACTCACCACTGGGGTGGTTATTTGCACAGTTCTGGATTTGGATGCATCCATTGTCATATGGGATTTGACCTTTGTCTTCTCTTTTTTTGTGCTTGTTTGGGCTCGAGCCAAAATTGCCTCCAACCTTTCCCTTAGATCCTTTGGGGTTGGGCTTTTCTTCTCCAATTATTTCTCAAGCCACTTAGGCATCCGAGATTCCCCTTTTGGTGATTCCTGATCACCTTCCTCCTCACGATCGTGTTGGATTTCAAATTGTTTGCTTCCTAGAGTCTCCTCTATCTTTTCTCCCTCTTCTTCATTAGAGTCCTGAATGAATACAGTTTCCTTTTGTGGGGACTTAGCAACTGCATGTTCCTTGGGGTTGTCCTCCCCTTTAGAAGCCTTCTCTTCTTCTCGGTCATGCCCATGTTTTTCATAATCTTCCCTTTTCGGGCTCTTTCTAGTTTTAACCTCTTCCTCAGGCTTGTCTTCATCTTGTTCTTTCTTTTCTTTTTCTTCTTGCTCCTTAGACAAAGGAATCTCCTTATCCTACTCGGGGCTTTTATTTTGTTCCCCAATTGGAGGCTTAGTGTGCTCCTCCATTTTCTCATACGAATCCTTCTCTTCATTAGAAGGTTGCCTCTCTACCTCCTCTCCTATGTTTTTGAGTTGCTGATCCAACTCCTCTTCGAGGTCGGGATCAAATGTTTCCATAATTTACTTGGCAACTGGCTCCTCAGTGTCTTCCTCAGAGGAATATGTTTCTTCTCCCTCCCATACCACTTCATCAATTGTCAGATGTTGATGCTCAGGGTGCTCATGATAATCATCTGCCTCCTCTTCCATTTCCTGTGTTGCTTCTCTTTCTTATCACTCCAATTCTTCCCGAGTTTTCTATAGTTTCTTTCTATTTTTGGTGGCCTGTCTGAGGAGGAGGGAGATTGCAAAATAAACCGCAGGCTATGAAGTCAGATGGTCAGTCCATCAATGCCCAGATAGCTCCATCGAAGATTCCAAATGGTGGGCAATACTGTGGAGCTAGAGAGAGAAGGAATTGGCATTGTTGTTGTGAAACAAAGGAAGGGATGATGATGGAGATATATGGAGGAAGAGAGTGAGAGGTAGTGTCAGAAAGAGTCTATAATAATGACTCATGCAATTGGCGGGGTGGAAACAAAGGTGGACTCAGGATTTCAACAAGCCGGAGATGTGGCTAACATCACCCATGTTGAAGTAGGTGGAGGCGGCAAAAGATAGCACAGGATAGTGGTGACCACGAGCGCAACATGCGGACTTTTTTTAGTTGTCTAACTCTAGTTCTTCTCCCTTGCTTTTGGAGTATAAATCCTGACAGTGGTAACCTCTGGAAACCGATCGATTTCACTACTGCTTGAAGGTTCTCCAGTTTTCTTGCATACACCTTAGGCTTGGATGACTTTCACCGCCTCTTCCTCTCCTCATCAGTGGCTGAGATTTGAAATTTCTAGCTGGGCGCAGCACAATCCCATCACCGCTTTCAAAGGTCACTGCTCTCAAGCTCTCACTATAGGTCGTGGAAAAAGTCCTTGCAACTTCAATTGTGAATTCTCCCCTATCAATCCACTCTTTAGTTCTTCCTTTAATTCATTTTTCAAGATTTTATATTGAAATCTTCTTCATTCCAATCAATTAAGGTTAGTGGGAGATTAGCAATTACACCATATTGAGGATTGATCACTATATTTTCATCCTCCACCACTTGATCCAGGATAGGGAACAAGTTGACCCTCTTGAAAAAGTACACCATTATGCACATGTAGTGCCTCATTCGTACTTCTTTTTCTTCCTTGAAATTGGCCCAAAAGTCTTCAACATCATGCACATGGGTGTGTTCAAGCCTGACCATCTTTTTGAGTTTGTCATAGGGGTCCATCAACGACTGGACAGTGTGGAACTCTAGGTTGTATTCAACGAGTTTTTTATTTGACTGGTCTACACACTGGGATGTGTGGAGCTCATACATCCCTTGGCCGAAGGATATGGGATAGGGAATCCATGCCTTATGCTTGTTGCTGAAGAGCGTGTGTGCACGCTATAACTACTAAGAGACCTCTAGCAATATTATTTGGTCATTTGGGAATCGAGGTAGCTTGTATGGTTTCTCTGAGAAATCTTCAGCTTGAATGTATGTGAAATTTGGAAATTGTATGAACAAGAATGAGAATTGGTGGAGGAATGCATTAGCACTATGGGAGACTCTCCTTTCAAAATCACCCCCAAGCAATCTAATAATATGACCTATGAAAGTGTCATTGACCTTGACAAAGAATCCCTCTTGAAATTCCTATACTGGAGCTGAGTATACTTGTCATAGACTTTCAATTCTCTGCCTGGAGTCTCGTTGGAAGCCCTGAACAAGCCTTTGTATTGCATCTAGTCAGCTAGTAAATAAACTAGGTATGAAGTCATGTAGAATAGTGAAGTCTTCTTCACAACCACAAATTGCTCATGCAAGCAATCGATCATTCTTGCCCAATAGAATTTATCTTTCCTTAGAGGATCTCTTGATGAAGCAAACATCCACTCTTGAAAGAAGACCCAGCCAAGACCATAAATCTGCTCAATAGATCCAAGTCCAGCCAGTCTCGTCCGCTGATTTATACATCGAGGTCTTCATCCCATATTTGCTTCCCATATACTGTAGATGCTTCTTCCATTTCTCTAAAGGTAGGGATATGAAAATTCTTTCCTATTGACTTGGCAGACAAGTCAGCCAATAAATTCCCATCCCTATCCACTATTGTTCTAGACTTTGGTTGATATGCCTCCCTATAGGCCATTATGAGCTCGAGAGCAACGAGGGCAGGTGGAAAATTGGTAGCCTCGGCCAATCCACTACTTTTGATTTTTCTGGAATTTTCTATTGTAGGGTTGATCCAGACCCTTTGTTTGAATTCATCAATATGTATGTGTCTGAGATGTGTATCCAAAAGATCCTTCTAGGTTGAGGTGACCTTGGAGTTGAGAGGTCCCCTATGGAACTTGTACTTCATTTGGTCCTTATCCTCTTTGCTTCTAGGTGCTTTAGCTGACTTCTTTCCTTTTTCTTTCTCCATGGCCACCTCCAAAGGTCTTGCACCTTGTTCCATATATCCTGCAGACGAGAAAGAGGTAAGCACATTTAAGAATGTTGAAGTTAGCTAAAATCTATAAAATGGTGTTATCAGATAATTCATCACTTAAGAATCCTAACATATCTTCTGAATTAACATTAACCTTTCGCAGGAGGGAGTTATAGCAATTTGGGCCTAGGGGGGTGGACTTCCCTTGGCTAGAGGCTGTTCTGAAGTAGCTATTGAGGGGATGACAATCAGGGCACGTCAGCCTGCCTATCCCAACTTGGCTTAGGATTTGATCATTTTAAAATCCTCCATGAGGCCACACTCCATTTTAGGTACGTGGGTTTAAAGTCCATTTGAAGGATTGAGGGCATTATGTCACTTTTGGGCTATGCAAAATTAGAGGGAAGCTTGCTGTTTGGGTTCCATCGTTGAAATGATGGACAAGGCAGAGGTCCAGACAAATTTTTCTCATGTGAGACCCATGTACTGCAGAGGTGGATTATCTGGGACTGCTTTCGGGCTGGAAGATGCGGGAAGATAGTGAGTGATAGCCGTTTGAGATGGTAGAGGCCAGACGGTGACCCGACAAGAGAGACCCACAACATCGGGTCCGTGAGGGCTCAATGCATCATTCTTTTATCGTCGAATAGTCGTGCGGAGATGGGAGGCCGGGTCCCATGCAAAAGTAAGCCAAATGGGATCTTTTCGGAACGATGGAGCCAAATGAAGTTCCCCACCGTAGCCTATAGGGAGCAGCTCATGGCGTTCAACACTTAATCATTTCTATCTTGGCATACTAGCAATCACAGCAGGATCGAGACCTGAAGGGAGGAATGTTGATCATTAGGATCCATTCAGGACAACAGACTAACCACAATGGCACACAAGTGGAATTCTGCGAGGAGGGGCTTGCTATGAGGTTAACACTTGGCTATTTGAAATGCCTAGAGGATATGTTTATGGGGCTTGAGACCCACCCACCGGGAGGACATCAGAGTGTCGCTATTGGGAGAGTCATTCACACATCAGCAAAATGTCGGTGGAAGCCCATGGAGGCTAGATCGCGCTCTCAGACTATTGTTCTAACTTTGGATGGTAGGATGAAGGTCAGAAGTTGACAGGCGAGAAGATGGGTCATGAAAGCTATTTTAAAACAACAAAGTCAAGGAAAAATTCCAAAATCAGAAGTTCGCAAGGTGCAACCCGCAATAGGTCAAGACTTCAGTTGCTTGGCTTGATGGGTGATGATAGGGGTAGGATCTGAGCATTGGAGGGTCGTGCTTGAATATCCATTTGAAATAGCGAAGCCGAAAGGAAATTTATGGGTGCAAACTCATGCCTAGGGACTTGAGAGGTTCAATGGCTCTTTGTTTTAGTTTGTGAATTTTAACCAAGTTTTAGGCGGCCAAGGAGAGGGGTCTTCCTGAATGTAGACCCAACAGAGGAGTTTGCTGTTTCCAGGATTTAAACCTATATTTTTGATGGCACAAGATGGGTGCGAACTCACATACCTAATGCTTTGATGTATAGAATGGGTCATGGTGGAGGCGGGTTCCTAATGCGCCCATGGGGTGGTTTTCTATAGTTTATCACAATTTGTTTATGGTTTTCTTCAGCTTTAGGTCCGTTTAGTTAATTTCCAAGTTTTCTTCCCTTAAATTTATCAATTCAATACTTAACCAATGAAAACTTGAAATAAAAAGTAAAAATTGAATTTTGAAACTTGATGAATGAGGTCGAGGAAATAGTTAGCAAAGGCTTTGAAGCATCGGTGGAACTCGTCGGGCATGAAGGTGGCGTTGGCAAAGGGCTCTAACTCACTTTTGAACAATTGGCAGGTGAAAATGATAGTTGATAGTTGGATATTTATAGATTTTTTCCATTTAATGCCCCACATTAATGATCGTACGGTGACATCGGAAGTTGGTAATTGGTCATTTTGAAAACAATCATAGGAAGGGCAGAGTCTGATGGGCGGACGACAATCAGAGCATGGCCGTTTGGGAACTTGGAAAATAAAATAGCACTAGAGAATGTGAGGTCAGAGTGTTGGAAGGTCGCCAGATGATGGATGTTTGGAATGGTTGGGAGGTTGGGGAAACCCACATGGGGCGACCAAAAGGGGTGAACCTGCTAGGCTCTAAAGACGCCAATTCTAAAGAGCGAAGGAAAATGGCCAAGGGAGTTTTGCAAAGGCCTAAAGCCTTGAAAATCTTAGGGTAGGGAAACATGGCCAACTCAAGATGATTCCTTTAAGACTCATTGACCAATAAGGACACCAAAATAGGGGGAACGCAAAATGAGGCAACAACAAAAGTGACCTAGAGAGGCAAAAGGAAAGAGGGTCCCCATTCTAAACGAGGCGTGTGCTATGGGCACAACAAATGGCAACTTTGTTGGGAAACACTCTGGAGTGTTCTAAGGATAAGTATTCATCAAAAACCCAAAATTTCTGGTTTCACAGACCAGGGCCCAGTTTCCAAAGGTGAATTAAGAGGCTTGAAGGAGAAAAAAATCCTTGATTGAATCAGATCACAAAAGTATCTTGGAAGTGTGTGAATGGTGAATTCATTTCCCCTCCTTAGAGACTATAACTAATATTTGCTAATCTAGCTAAGTAAGCTACATTAATCACCTGGCTCCAAAAGTGACTTGGACATTGCCCCATTGGCAGTCAGGTGTCCATAGCCTTGACAAATTTGTCACTGTGATGCCACGAACATTGCTCTACTAGCAGTCAAGCATCCATATCCCTAGTAGAGTTGTCCACACACCTAGACAATTGCTTGATTTTTAACAATTTTTTTCTTTCGTTCTTTTGATATTTTTTTGATACTGTTTCTTTTTCTCAACTGCATAAGCATTGAAGCTTACAGTGGGCTTGGAACCATAGTGGTCACTGAAGCAGACTTAAGATCTTCACTTTCCTTTCTTTCATAACAACTATTATATAGTTCCTCAGAAACAATTAGTATATTTAGTGCAGGATCCGAGACGAGTGTGAAAGGATTCAATAAAGGGTTGAGTTCTAAGTCAAGCATGAGTTCAAATAAGGAAACTATTCCATAGCAACAATCAGAGACTGGTGATTAAAGTGAATAATTATCTGAAGAACAATAAGAGTGGGCAGCAAAGTGAACCGTTTGTTGAATAAGCATGGCCACTGCATCAGGAACATAAAGACACCCTCATCAAGACAAAATCGGCCAGAAAATGAGCAAAACAAAAGCAACGCGAAGCAACGATACAAAATAAAACTGAAAGCAACCTAAACTAACCTATATACAGGTATTTATAGGGAGCAGTTCGAGAGAGATCAAGCTTGGAAGTAATGCTTAAGGTATTGCCTGTTTACTAGCGATGGGATATCTTTTCTAGTTAAGGTCTTGAGGAAAAAAGCATTATCTTTGAGGATTTTAGCAATCTAAAGGGAGCCAAGCCAGAGCTTGTCGAATTTGTCATGTCCCCCTTTCTTCTCATGGGCCTTATACCAACATAAGACTAGATCAACAATTCTGAAGGCCTTGACTTTGGCTCATCAATTGAACCACCTTTTGACCATGCCCTGGTGCTTAAGAAAATTTTCAATGGCACGGTCACATACTTCTTCTAGGTGTAGTAACTTAGCTAAGTGAGCTTCTCTTCGATCCCCTTCTTCGTAAAAGGTATTAACGAATTGGAGGGTGGGGATTTTTAGGTGAATTGGGAACATGGGCTCCAAGCCGTAAAAGAGGTGAAACGGGGAATCTCCTAAGAAATCCTTATGGCGTGTGCAGTTTTCCCAAAGGGAAAAGCAAAGTTGGGTATGCCAGTCCTTGGGATTGTTGTCAAGCAATTTTTTGATGACAGTAATTAGGTTTTTGTTTGTGGATTCAGCCAGACCATTGCCCTGAGGATATTAGTTGGATGAAAACTTAAGGGCAATACCATAGTTGAAGGCCCAACTAGAAAATTTGAATGAGGAAAAGGCTAGACCATTATCACATACTGGCGCATATGGGAAACCAAAATGATTTAGAATAAAACTTTCAAGAAAGTTAACAACTACCTCTGTTGTACATTTCCTACAAGCAATAGCTTTTGTCCATCTAGTACAATAATCTAAGGCAGTTAGAATATACCTCTAACCCATAGATGATGGTGGGCTTACCAGACCAATGAAGTCGAGACCCCATTACATGAATGGTCTCACCTCCAAGACTAGTTGTAATGAGATAACAACGTTCCTTTCTTTGGTTGCGGCGGTCTGATAGACATGGCATGTGTAGACATGGTTATGAGCATCCCTAAATATTGTCGGCCAATAGTAACCTACTCGTAGGATTTGATGAGTTGTAGAAGGGCCCAAGCCATGTCCGGTACCAAATTTATCATGGAATTCTTGTAAGACCCGTTCTACTTCTTCTTTCCCAAGGCACCTAAGGTAGACACCTTCATGGTTTCTTTTGTAAAGGATAGATCCTTGCAACATATAGCTGATGCTTTTTAGTCTGAGGGTATGCTTTTGAACTCCCTGCAAGTGGGGAAGACACTTGTTATTTAGCAAGTAGTAGACAATGTCATCGTACCATTCCCAAGAGGAAACATCTTTGAGCTAATATTGTTGAACTGTGAGTTTCGGACCTACCTCATCCATTGTCTTTGATATTGTTCGAGTGAGGGCCTATCCTCTCACTAATTTCATCAGCTGAATTTCTATGTCATATTCCTACAATAGGGTAACCCACTTGGCTCTTCGTTCTCCTAGCTCATTTTGCATGAGCAATGTCTTCATTGTTGGGTCAGGGACATTGGTGAATACTTTTTTTCGCAAGATGTAATGCCTGAATTTCTTAACTCCTCTGACAAGAGCATATGACTGCATTTCCATGTTGTGATACCTTAGTTCAGCAGCTCATTTTGCATGAGCAATGTCTTCATTGTTGGGTCAGGGACATTGGTGAATACTTTTTTTCGCAAGATGTAATGCCTGAATTTCTTAACTCCTCTGACAAGAGCATATGACTGCATTTCCATGTTGTGATACCTTAGTTCAGCATCCTTCAAGGGAGCACTCATGAAGGCGATCAAGTGCTCATTTCCTTCATTGTCCTTTTGGGTTAAAATGTTGGCACACGAATGATTTGAAGAAATTGAATAAATATAGAAGGGCTTCAGATAATCAGGGCTAATGAGCATGGGTGTCTTAGTAATATATTTCTTGATTTCTTCAAAAGACTACTTTGCTTCTAGGATCCATTCAATTTTGGCATCCTACTTCAACATTGCATTTAGTGGCTTGATGATTTCAGCAAAGCCTGTAATAATTTTTTTGACAAAATTTATCTTTCTGAAGAAATATTTTAATTCTTTCTTGCTACTTGGCAGTTGAATCTTTAGTAGGGACTAAATGTGCTTAGGGTCTATAGAGATTCCTTATTCTGAAATAATGTCTGAGTAGCTTCCCTTCAGTGACTCTGAAAATACATTTCTTTAGGTTAAGGGAGACCTCGAATTCCCTACACCTCTGAAAAACTTTACATAGATCAGAGACATGATCGCTTCACTTCTTTGAGAACACGAGAAAATCATCCATGTAGATGATTATGCACTTTTCAATCAGATCTTTGAATGAAATGTCCATTGCACATTGGAAGGTGGTGCTAGCATTGATGAGTCCGAACAAAATCCTCCCATAGGAAAAGGTTCCCCACTTAGTTGTGAATGCGGTTTTATGATGATCCTCATATTGTACAATGACTTGGTTGTATCTTGAGTACCTTTTGAGAAAGGACATCATCTGTGATCCATTAACGATTTGCAATACCTCATCCAATGAAGGCACATGATTATTATCCTTCTCCGAAGCTCTATTCAAATTGTGGAAGTCCACACACAACCTAATTTCTCTATTCTTTTTCCTAACCAGGACCAAATTGGCCACCCACATGGAGTGCCTGACAGGAAAGATTATTCTAGCTGAAAACAATTTTTGCACTTATAAATGATAGGTTCTAGCAATGCATTGATGGGACATTGTTGTTGTCAGAATGGTCATACGTCCAGTTTAAGAGGTATGGTGTGGGTAATGATGAAGGTGTCATAGGTCTTCAAATATTCATAACTCCATGCCACCACATCATGGTATTTTTGGAGAGCATCAATGATCCCCTTTCTTTCTTCTGACATGCATACATTGCCAATGAATACATTTTTGACTTCCCCGACCATTCCAAGGTTGTGGGTGTCACACTAGTTGTTTATGGAATCCTTCTTTGCTTGTTGATCTTGGTCTCGAATCTAATCTAGGTTAAATATGCGTTCAAGCTAGACATACCTCTTGGAATAGTGTTTTTTTTTAGGTTGATGACCCATTCTATGTCTAGTTCATCTTCTTTAGGCTCAGTTTCATCAATTATTTGGGTTGCAAACACATCAAAACTAGTGATAAATTCTAGGATATGCTTATCATCATTGAATACCTAGAAATGGGTGACATTGTCTGGCACAGATGGGGTGGAAGTAAGCTCCATGGTGAATCTCTTGAGGCCAGACAAAGAGAGGGGTTGCAAAGTACTAGTTGCTTGAGCCAAGGCATCAGTAATATGGTTCTAGGAATGAGGGATCAACTGGATGTTGAATGCATCTAGGCTCTCTAAAAGATCCCAAACTCTATGCCTATAGTTTGTCAACCTTTTATCATGGCAAGAGTATAGTTTTCTGACTTTTTTCACTACCAGTTCGAAATCACCAAATACTTGCAACATTTTAACTTTCTTTCTTAGAGCCATTAAAAGACCATGAACTAATGCTTCATATTCTACTATGTTATTGGTGCAGTAAAATTGAATCCTATGGGCAGTGAAGTAGGTCTTACCCGTGAGGCTGATAAGTTCAAATCCAGCTCTAGCTCCCTTCTTGGACTTGGATCCATTGAAGTGTAATGTCCAAAACTTGGAGAGTTCTCTGATTTCTAGGCCAATCATGTGTGCATCCTTCCTTGGTTGCTCATTAGCATCTATCACTTTTGGGGTAGGGACAGGCTCATTATGGCTGGTGGCAAGTTGTCTGCTTGGCGGCTCCTTTTGAGATATGGCTTGTCCTTTGATGTGCTCTACTACTGTCTGACACAAGTAGCACTCAAATTATGAGTGGGTAGCATTATGAACCTTGCACCAACTAGGTAGTAAGAGCTCCTAAAAAATCATCCTTCCCCCTAGGCTAAGCTGATCTTGTATGCATTTTTCCATGAAATCTTGGAATCTGTCGAACAGTCCCAAATTCTCGCCATCGTATGGTTCATCATCATCAGAGTCAACCAAAATTTTGGTGCTTTGGGGTGTGTAGGCTAAGTTTTGAGAAGAATTGCACAGTACCAAGAGGACCTCATCAGCTACCTCTTCTTCTGGAAACTCGGATTCTCCTTGAAAATTCACTAGGCAATAATTGCCCAATTCTATTTCAACAAACAACACCTTGTTGGTATTGTTGTACTCCATGATCATGAATTTCATGTGGGGTTCCCGGTCGATGCAAATCTGATTTAGTAGCCCCTTCCATGACAACCACATGTGAGAGAAATCAGTTGCGACATATCCATTCAAGGCTCGAGTGAAGTCTCGACCCAAGATTATTCCATATGTGTCAGGAATATCCACAACCTGGATGTCAATAACTTGTTGCACCCTCAGGTCTACAACAATATGCATGGGGATACGATTGATTTCTCCCATGATCTTCACCTTCATTTTTTCTAGCTAAGTTACTTTTCTTCTGGAAGGTGTGGTGACAATCCCAAGAGCCTTGCATGTGGCTGATGCTCTTGAGTCAATCAAACAATTATGCAGGTTCTTCTCGAATATCCTGATAGTGGTAAGGAAGGGAGGCATTTCAAACCTTCCTTGGAAGAGACACATAGGCGTGTCAACCTGGGCCACTTGGCCCTTGTCCTTTTCATTTGTCTTTTCCTTAGACTGCCCTTGATTTTGCTCTTTGGCAGACTATTTCCCAGTTTCTGGTTTTAGAGGGGCATCCTTCTTCTTTCCTAGAATTTCTTGGATTACTGGTTCATGTGGTGGCTCCTCGAAGGTGACCTTCTTGGTAGGTACCTCCTACATTTCCTTGGAGTAATAGGTTCTGTTAATTACCCTAAAGAAGGTGTGCCTAACTATAATAACTTTAAGTAGCTTGAAGGCTGACAAGCTAATTTTGACTTTCTTGAACTCTTCAGCAACATATTCACGCATTTGCTCAATTTCAGCCTCAAAGGATCTTCCTATGGATGAGCTAGTGGGTTGGCTTTGTGTTTGGCTTGGCTGCTTGTTTCTATTCAAGTATTGGGTGGGCACATGGGGATAGCTAGGGTTGTTTCTTGCATTGAGGTCATGAGGGATGCTGAAATTGTTAGGTGGAATGGAAGTATTGAACGGTCCTCCTGCTTGTCTGTTTCTTAAGTTATATGGAGTGGCTCTCTAATGGAAAATTTGGACCTCATCCTCAAGAGACTCTTCTTCATCTACAAGACCATTATCTACTGAAGTAAAGATTTGAGATAAATCTTCTTCGTTACTCACCTCTTGTACTTCTTTGTTCTTGGCAGAGGAAATCTCGATCTTTGGCTCGTTGCACTCACTCTGTGGGAATGGGGCTTGGTTGACCACAAGATAGGAGGTATCATATGGGTTAGATGGGACTATGTCTCTACAATTGGCACTATCAACAACATTTTGTACCTCCACTTAAAATATCTTTGCAGCTATTTGAAACTTGGGGCAATCCAACTCGGAATGCCTACTAGTCTTGTGAATCTTGTACCATCCAGATAGGGCATCCTTGATGATATATACTCCACTGGTTGTCTTCTCACCATTGGTGGGTTGATCAAGAGGAGTGGGAACACCCCCGTTGTTTGGACTTTTATTCCACATCTGATTTTGTCTTTGCGAGAGTCTCCTTTCAATGTTTTGATTGGAGTTATGTCCTCAGTCATAGTTTGGAGTTCATGAGGTACCCGTTTCATGGTTGTCTCGATTGTAATGATTGAGATTGGCCTGAAGGCTGCATTGAGAGGCCTGTAATTGATTTTTTTGATTCTAGAGGTGAGTCATCTCCATGGAAATATTTCAGATCATTTATGTTAGTTCATCCAACTGATCCTTCTCAGCATTGTTTGGTTGTGGCATCTAATTCTAGAGGAAGATGGTTTGTGCTACTGGCTGGTTTTGCTAAGCGAGTAGGAATTCGGGCCCTTGTAGGTATGTTGACACTTGTGATGGTTGTGCATAATCCTGCTATTGCTGAGGCTATAAGTAATGAGGCATTGGGGCGCTTGGTTCATGGGATACCCTGGATGAGGCACTATGGGTAGCTATGACACTTGATTCATTAAGGGTGTCTGATGTTGCAGTTCCTAAGTAAGTCCTTGAATTTTCATAGGGTGGGTAGCTTGCCCCAAGGAGGGTAGTGGACTAAAGATGTTCTATCCCAAATCAATGTTGGCTATGACTGCCTCAGCATAAGCATCCACTAATGTGGTAGGAGCTTGTCACATCCTCCTCACCAATGCAGCTATGAGGTTATCTAATGTTGCATAATAAATGGGCAAGGCAACAACATTATTGAGTGTACATGGAGCTTGCAACCTTGTGTATGCTCGATGGAATTGATCATTGAAGGAGATGATTGAATCGTTGATTTCCATTTAGACGGACATGAATTGCTAGTATAGCTATGAAGGGTTGATTGGGATTTTGTATTTTGTAAGAAGGTATTCATCAACAAGGTCCAAGATGTGATGGACCCTATTGGCAAGTTGATATACCAATAGAAGGCCTCCTCCCCCAAGGAATAAGGGAAAATCCTACATGCTACATCTTCCTAATCAATCTACATATCTTTCAATGTCACTTGGAAGATCTTAATATGTTCTTCTACTATCCTTTGCCAATCCTAAGGATTGAACTTCAAGCAAAATCTCTCTAGGTTCTTAGGCATGTCATGGTAAGCATTAAAGAACAACATGGAAGGATTATTTCCCAGCCAAGCCATGAGGGGAGGCGGGGGTGGTATTTTTTGTTGAATAGAAACCTGGGGCTGACAGGGGCAATGACAGTTGGGATTACACCTTGGACTTGGAGGGAAGGGACAAGGGCAACACCTCGACTATGGGAAGCAGGTGGTTGAAATGCAGTTTGGGATGGTTGAGTGGAAGAGACAGAGATGGAAGAAGAAGGATGAGCATGTGGCTGATGGAAAGAGGAAAGAGGTGAAAGTGAAGGTGAAGTGGATGGAATGGAGGAGGAAGAAGAGGTTGTGTCCCCTCTCTTAGTCTTTCTAGCCCCTATAGGGGGCTATAATTCCTAAAATTCCCCTTTGTTTGGCGTTGATCTCAAGACTCTTTGGTATCTCTCAGGGGAAAATGATCTGATTCGATCCAGCTTAACTCCAAAGGCCCTCCTTCTAGCACCAGTTCTAGTGATGGGTGTTTTAGTACTTTATCAACATAGGTAGTACATAGGTGCACTACCTCTCTTGAAAGGAAATCTCCAACAACAAGTTGCTAAAAATTACCCCAAGGTCTCTCGGGTGTCAGGTCATGATAGTGCTTGGAATGTCTCAGTTGTTTTGATGTGATTTTACTAGTAATCACTGGGCAGACTTACAAAATTTAAGTTAGAGAGTAATTGGATCTTCTAATGGAGTTCTTGAGATCAGCAGATCGTCGTCCGGATCCTTCTGATCCCTTTCAGTCATTCCGATCCTCCTAAAACTAAGTTCCATAACCCAGTTATACGGAGTCTCATGAAACTAGTGCAAGTTTCTAATGACTATAGATTTTTAGCCATTCATTCACCCTAAGCATGAATAAAAGATAGGATTTTTAATGCAGCTTTTAGTTTATGCCAAAACTAGCTTTACATAGCTATTTGTCAACAATAAATAGAAAAAAGTATGGACAAGGAAGGTTGCCAACACACAACAGAATTCTTCAATACCAATGAATAGCATTAACTAATCTACTCATAACTTGCAAAACCCATAAACAACAAAGTAAATCTACTCTAATTCACTAACTATGAGAAGAAGAATCATGAAACATGTAAAGGAACTCAAGAATCCACCAAAGTCAATGAATTTCTATTAAAATTCTAGTAGCATGTCATTACAACAACTCAACTCTCTCTTCAAAATGAGATGAGACCCCTATTTATAGTGTCCAAAAAAAAATGAATGGCCAAGATTAATTTGCATTGTGTGGCCAAGATTCACTACAAACTAGGTTTTCACCTACTTCCAAATATTTTACAATTTAAAATTACATTTTTGTCATGTAGCCTATTTTGTCATCTAGTGAGCAGCACTGTAGCTTTTTTGTCTTTTTTCTGATTTCCTTTTGCAGCAGCTACTTGGTGAGGAACTCATCATCAATCATAGGATTTCCTACGCTCTTCTTGATGATGGCATATTCCACAAACTTTAGAATAAACACCTAGAGCTTGTTCCATTCCAATATATCTTATTGGATCACTTAAAATTTTAGCCTCCTTGATTTGCTTGTGATGTCATCCTAGTCCTTGTCATATTTTGGTGTGTTCTTTACTACTTGCTCAGATTGAGCGAAGGCACGTGCAACAAAACTTAGGAAACTCAACGTCATTACATGTACAGTCCCATTTTCCATCTTCTTATGCAAGTGTGGCCTTATCTTTTTTGCATCTAGCTCAGAGATGGGTACATAAAAAATTGTCATCAGTCGTAGTTATTCCTCATATTCATTTCTGATTTCTTTGAACTAGTTGATATCCGGCTCCACTTTATGGGGCACTCATTCCAACACTTCCTTTCTATGATCTAGGCCTAGCTTCCATGTCTCTATGAGCCAATGGTCACCCTCCATTAGAGAAAGCTCCTTTTCCCAAGATTTATTAGGTATCTTGAGGATAGCCTCAAGTTTGGGATATGTAATCTTGTATAGCTCGGGGAAGTCAGTACAAAACTTCCTTATTCCCTCAAGTACCCTCTATACCTCTAGGAACTTGTTGGCTATCCTAATAGCTCATCCTATGCCCATATTTCCATTGTAGAGGACTTGCCAGAACCAAACCCTTGTGGCCTTTGTCCAATTCTTCCTTTTTTCCAATTGGTTGATGTGATCGTTAGACATCAGCAGAGGCGGCGCTAACGACGTGGTGTGAATATCCTTGGCTAATGACCATTGCAAGATGTACGTTGTTAATTCAACCAGCTGTGCTTTCAACTATTCCTTAGAGGTCTTGTCCTAGTTCATTTGGTGCATCATGGTAGTGATGGATCGCTGGAGATGGTCGATCTTTTTCTCTCTTGTTGTTGTTCCCAAATCAAGGGTAGAGACATTGTACCTTACCCCTTCTTCACTTACCACTAGGGTGACTATTTGCATAGTTCTAGATCTAGATGCAACCATTGTCAGATGGGATCTGACCTTTGGCTTCTTCTCTTTTTTTCGTTCTTATTTGGGCTCGAGCTAGAATTGCCTCCAACCTTGCCCTTAGATCCTTTGGGGTTGGGGTTTTCTTCTCAATTGTTTCTTGAGCCACTCAGGCATTATAGATTCCCCTTTTGGTGATTCACGATCACCTTCCTCCTCATAAGTGTGTTGGATTTCAATTTATTTTCTTTATAGAGTCTCCAACTCTTTCTTTTCTCCCTCTTCTTCATTAGAGTCTTGAATGAATATGGTTTCCTTTTCTGGGGACTCAATAGCTGCATGTTCCTTTGGGTTGTCCTCTCCTTCAGAAGCCTTCTCTTCTTCTTCTCATTCATGCTTGTGTTCTTCATGATGTTCCCTTTCTAGGCTCTTCCTAGTTTTAGCCTCTTCCTCAAGCTTGTCTTCTTCTTGTTCCTCAGATAGAGGCATCTCCTTATCCTACTCAAGGCTTTTATTTTGTTCCCTAGTTAGAGGCTCGGTGTGATCCTCCATTTTCTCATCTGAATCTTTCTCTTCATTAGAAGGTTGCCTCTCTACTTCCTCTCCTACGTTTTTGAGTTGTTGAGCCAACTCCTCTTCAAATTTGGGATCAAATGTTTCCACAATGTACTTGGCACCTGGCTCCTTAGTGTCTTCCATAGAGGACTGTGTTTCTTCTCCTTCCTATACCACTTCATCAATTGTCAGATGTTGATACTCATGGTGCTCATGATAATCATCTGTCTCCTCTTCCATTTCCTTTGTTGCTTCTCTTTCATTTTTCTCCAATTCTTTTGATATTTCCATAGTTTCTTTCATTTTTGGTAGCTTAGTTCGAGGAGGAGGAGTGGGGAGATTTGCAAAAACCTGTGCCAAGGAAGCTCCTATGGTTGGGTCCATCAATTCCCTAGATAGCTCCGTTGGAAGATTCTACATGTGGAAAGTAAAGTCCTCAAGGAGTGAGAGCAGTAATTGGAATTGTTGCTATAGCCAGTGGAAGGGATGATGATGAAGACATGGAGGGAGAAGAGACCAGAGAGGTAGTGGTAGAGGAAGAGTCTATAATCATGACCTGCATGGTGGGTGGGTTGGAAGCAAGGTGGGCCAATATTTCCACCATAGGAAGAGAAGTGGCGACCATCACCTAAGAAGTAGGTGGAGGGGTAGTAGTAGTAGCAATAGTGGCAGTGGTGACCATGGGAGTAGAGGCAGCAGGTGGGGACTTCAGTTGCTTGGCCTCTAGTTCTTCTCCCTCATGGAGCAAGTCCTCCTAGATGGTAGACATCTCTGTGAAACTACTTGATTTTTTTAGTTTCTTGGAAGGTTCTCCTTTTGAAGCCTTTCTTGCATACACATTAGGCCTGGGCTAACTTTCATCCATCTCTTTCCTCTTCCTTGACCTAGTGGCTAGAGGAGATTTTGAAGTTTCTCCAGTCAGGGTAGAAACTATCCCACTATCTATTTTGCTGGTCGCCTCATTCTCAAGCTCACCATAGGTCAAGGAAACTCCTTGTAGCTTCAATTGAGCAATTTTCCCATCAATCCACTCTTTAGTTCTTGCCTCAATTGGCTTTGTTAGGATGTCGAGGCCATTGACCTCTTCTTCTTTCCAATCATTCAATGGTAATGGGAGATTGGCAACTGCACCATATCGAGGATTGATCACTATATTCTTGTCCTCCACCAGTTGATTTGGCATAGGGAACAAGTTAACCCTCTTGAAAAAGTACATTTTCATGTGCATGTAGTGCCTCATTTGTACTTCCTTGTCATCCTTACAGTTGGCCCAAAAGTCTTCAACATCATGCACATGGGCATGTTCAGCCGCGACCTTCTTTATGAGTTTGTCGTAGGGGTCCATCCACAGTCGGGTAGTATGAAGCTCTAGGTGGTATTCCACAAGATCTTTGTCATTTCGGTACTGGGGCAGCTTGTATGGTTTCTTTGAGAAACCTTCAGCTCGAATGTATGTGAACTTTGGAAATTGTATGAACAAGAAAGCGAATTGGTAGAGGAAGGCATTAGCACTATGGGAGACTCTCCTTTCAAAATCACCCCCAAGAAATTTGATAATATGACCTATGAAAGCATCATTGACTCTGCAGTAATCCCTCTTGAAATTCATGTACTAGAATTGAGGGTACCTGTCATAGAATTTTAATTCTCTACCTAGAGTATCGTCCGGAGCCCTAACCAAGTCTATGTATTGCATGTGGTCAGCTAGTAAATAAATGAGGTATGAATTCATGTAGAATTGTGAAATCTTCTTCACAGCCACAAATTGCTCATGCAAGCAATTACTGATCATTCCTTCCCAATATAATTTAGCTTTGCCTCAGAGGATCTCTTTGATGAAGTACATCATCCACTCCTAAAAGAAGGTTGTAGTTGGAAGGCCCATAACTCTACTCAATAGGGTTACCAAATCATGGTAATCTTCATAGAAGTCGTTGCGGAAGAGCTCCTAGGGTACTTTAGCTGTGTTTCCCCTCTTTTCTTTTAACCAATATTGATTGATGACCTTTTTTCATTTGAGAGGGTCTCCATCCCACATTTTCTTCCCATATTTCATGGATGCTTCTTCCATTTCTCTAAAGGTAGGGATATGAAATTCCTTTCCTATTGACTTGGAAGACAAGTTAGCCAAAGCATTCCCATCCCTATCCACTATTGTTCTAGAATTTGGTTGATATGCCTCCATACAAGCCATTACGAGCTTGGGAGCAACAAGGGTAGGTGGAAAACTTGTAGCCTTGGCCAATCCACTGCTTCTAATTTTTTTGGCATTTTCTATTGTAGGGTTGATCCAGACCCTTTGCTTGAATTCATTGATATCTATGTGTCTGAGATTTGTATATAAAATCTCCTTCCAGGCTGAGGTGACCTTGGAGTTGAGAGGTTCCCCATGGAACTTGTACTTCATTTGGTCCTTGTCCTCTTTACCTCTAGGTGCTTTAGTTGACTTATTTCCTTTTTCTTTCTCCATAGCTGCCTTTGAAGGTCCTGCACCTTGTTCCATATATCCTATGGGTAAGAAAGAGGTAAGCACATTTAAGCATGAAAGCATGGGGAAGTTAGCCAAAATCCTACAAAATGGAATTAGATTAGATAATTCATCACTTAAGAATCCTAACATATCTTTTGGATTAGCATTAACCTTTTGCAAGAGGGAGTTATAGCAATTTAGGCCCAGGGGGTGGACTTCCCTAGGCTGGTGGTTGTTCTAAAGCAACTGTTGAGGGGATGACAATTAGGGAATGATAGCCTACCTATCCCAACCCACCTTAGGATATGATCATTGTGTGGGGTCCAACAAGGAGGCTACTCCATTTTAGGCACGTGGGTCAAAGTCCATTTGAATATTGGAGGGCATTAAGGTCACTTTTGGGTCATACAAAATTAGAGGATAACTTGGTTGTTTTGGGTTCCACCGTTGAAACGACATTGGTAGGGCAAGAGTTTCATAGATGGCGTTCCACCATGTGGGACCCACAGACTCGGTGGATGATGGATTCTTCATTTGGGACTCAGGATTTTCTGGCTGGAAGATGCGGGAAGATGGTGGGTGACAGTTGTTTGAGACAGCGGAGGCCAAACGGTTACTCAACAAGAGAGACCCACAACATCAGGTATGCGAGGGCTTAAAGCATCATTCTTTTATCATCGATTAGTTCAATTGAGATGGGGAGGCTGGGTCCCATGCAATGGGCCAACGGGGATCATTTTCCATTTGGGAATGATGGAGCTAGGAAGGAGTTCCACTAGCGGTAGCCTATAGGGAGAGGCCCGCTTAAGGTTTAGCACTTAATTGTTTTCATCTTGCCATAACAACAGTCATAGTGGGATCAAGACCCAGAGGGTGGAATGTTGATCATCATGAGCTATTTGGGATGGAAAACTCACCGCAACAGACCACAAGTGGAAGTCTATGAGGAGGGGCCAACTATGAGGTTAACACTTGGCTATTTGAAATTCCTACAGAACAGATGGCAGCAGAGGGGTCGAGACCTGCCCACTGGGAGGATGTCAGAGTGTTGCCATTGGGATAGTCATTCACGCATCATCAAAATGTTAGCAAAAGCCCACAGAGGCTGGCTTGTGCTCTCAAACTACTATTCTAACTTTGAATGGTGGGCCGAAGGTCAGAAGCCAACAGGTGGGAAGACGAGCTGCAAAAGTTGTTTTGAAATGGAAAAATCAAGGAAAATTTCCAAAAGTAGAAGTCTATACGATGCAACTTGCAATAGGTCAAGACTTCAATTGCTTGGCTTGATGGGCGATGAATGGGGTGGGATCCGAGCATCAGAGGGTCATGCTTGAATATCCATTTAAAATGGCGAAGCCAAAAGGAATTTTATAGGCATAAACCCATGCCTGGGGACCCAAAAGGATTGATGGCTCTCCATTTCAGTTTGTGAATTTTAACCAAGTTTTAGGTGGCCAAGGAGAGGGGTCTTCTCGTGAGGGTAGACCCGACAGAGTAGTTCATTGTTTCAAGTTTTAAACCTAATTTCTATGGTAGTGGTATGGGTGCAGGCCCGTGGAGTGTGAATGCTCTGGTTAAAGAACAACCACAGGGAGCATGAGTTCTGAACACGGCCCATGGGGCAATTTTCACAGTTTATCACAATTTCAGCTTATGGGTTTTGTTCACTTAGGTCCATTCTAGTTAATTTCCAAGTTTTCTTCTCTTAAATTTATCAATTTCATATAGAAATCAATGAAAAATTGAAATGGGGTGCGCGCTGAAAAGCTGACCTTTGAAACCTGATGAATGAGGTCAAGGAAACAATTAGAAAAGGCTTTGAAGCATCGATGGAACTCATCGGGCATGAAGGCAGTGTTGGCAAAGGGCTCTAACTCACTTCTAAATAATTGGCAGGGGAAAATGATAGCTAAAAGTTGTCTATTTATAGATTTTTTCCATTTAGTGCCCCTCATTAATGATCGTACAACAACGCCAGAGGTTGATAATTAGTCATTTTGAAAATGGATGCGGGAAGGGTAGAGTCTGATGGGTGAATGGCAGTCAGAGCATGGTCATTTGGGCACTTGGAAAAGAAAATAGCACCGGAGGACGCAAGGTCCGAGCGCTGGAAGGTCACCAAATGATGGCCATTTGGAATGGTTGGGAGGTCAGGGAAACCTACGTGGATCGACCTGAAGGGACGGACCTTCCAGGCTCCAAAGATTCCAATTCTAAAGAGCAAAGGAAAATTGCCAAGGGATTTCCACAAAAGCCTAAAGCCTTGAAAATTTGAGGGTAGGGAAACATGGCCAACTCAAGATGATTCCTTTAAAACTCATTGGCCACTTAGGACACCAAAACAGGGGGCACACAAAATGAGGTGGCAACAAAAGTGACCCGACAAGGTGAAAAGAAAGAGGGTCCCCATTCCGAATGGGGCATGTGTGCTACGGGCACAACAGAACACTTGGGACAATTTTGGATGGGGGTGTCCTGGACACTTTAGCCATTCTGGGACACATGGGTCAAAATGGGACAAGTGCACCACTTTTGGATGAGGTACTAGAACCTTCTAAAAATATATAAAAAATGCTATAAAATAAAAAATGTAAACAAAAATTAGGGTACAATGGACTCACCATGTGTCGGAGCTCACTGTGTGCCACCTCTCGCAAAACATCTAGTCTAGGGGGTCTATATGCTTGTCAGCTCAAAATATTTACTCACTTTGCAACAAGGTAATTTTTCAAATATTAAATGTCAAAATGATGTTCTAAAGCAATATTTTTCACTAATATGTACTAAATTTTAATAAATCATATTTCATTCAAATCACCATAATGGGGGCTAGTGAACTCCATTTTTGATACCATTTGTTGCATTGGATTCATGGTTCTATCCCCGATCTTATTCAATGTATATCAATATGTGGTGTTGTAGACTGAATATGCTATTATAAAAATTCATATCACCAAGCAAAACAATTTGATGAGGCTAGATTGCTACCTTGATTCCACCTCCATAAAGAAAGCAAAACTAGAGGGCATACATCTACCCTCAAATTTGATTCTCCATAGACATTTGATGATTTTTAACAAAAAACAAATCATTTTTGTAGATGAATACATTGGGGGCTTCATTCTCTCTATTCGCAAATGAATTATAATATCCAAATGAGTATCCTTTTATAAAGGGTAATTTACTTTCGGTACTTTAGCTTGCATATGCACGTAGTGTCATATGGCTGCTAAAGTGGGGCTAAATGTAGTGTAGAAAATTGTACTCCTTTCTATGTGATAGTATAATTTTACACTTAATTTGGACCTATTTTAGTGACCTTACATTTATGCATTTTTACCCTTCATAAATAGGCCTCTAATTCACTTTATTATGCATTCCAAGGCTTATTTTTGTCATTTTCTAACATTATAACATGCATTAAATAAATGCATTTAATTAATTAATGATGCAAAAACACATTGATCCTATATTTTTAGGCCAAGACCCATTTACCCTTGTGCGAATGGGTTCCCTTTAATATCCAAAAGAAAAATTTAAACATGTTTTTGGTGGTATTTTAAAGTTCTTGATTCTGGGATCTACTATTTAGGAAATTAGATAAGAAGCCTATAAATCCTATTCCTTTTAACCATTTCAAACTAGATGGATGAGAGATCAAGTTTGAGAGACCAAGGAGAAAAGGAGAAATTTTGGAGAACATTAAAGCAAGAAAAGTTGAAGTCTTGGAGCAACATTTTGTGTGTATTTATAGCTCTTTAAGCTCATTTTGTTAAATAGTTTATCAAGCATTATTCATGATTGAAGATTGATGCCTATGGTGGATCATGATGGATTCTAGGTTTGGGATCTACATCTGGCCATTTTCTTTAACCTAATGAATTTTTTCCTTAGTGACCCTATCTTCTATCTTCATTCTACTAGCTACCTAAAGCAAGGTATTATCATATTTTAGATCTATTAGGGTGTTTTGAATTCTCCTTAATTGGGTCTATCATTTGTTATTATCATATAGGAATCATTCTCTAATGCACTTGAGTAGAGTTTCTTTGCATATTAGCTCTTAACAACCTTAGATGCACTTAAGGTTAGGGCTTGCACACACTGTCATTTATCATATTTATATCATTTCATCAAGGTTTAATTACCAAAATTGGGGTTTGACCAAGGCAAATCCCTATCCACACAAAACAACATTTTCTTTTGCAAATTTTTTACAAGTCTAGATCTAAAAGCTCAAATCTACAGGTACAGGAAGAAAGTGAAGATTGTAGGAGTTTATGGTGAACTCCTCAAACACCCCATAATCACTTGCAAAAAAAAAATCTTCCACAAGAGAGATATGGAAAAAATATCGTGCTATCATTAAGATACAAGAATGCCAAATCACTAGTAGAATTTGACAAATAAATGACTACATGACTAAAACTAGTATAATTTGACAAATAAATGACTACATGACTAAAACACAACTATAAATGACTAATTTGATCATCATAAGTGACTAATTTGATTATTTAGTATAAAAAACACAACTAAATAATTAGTCACACAAATAAAAATTAGATAGTATGATATTAAAGTGGATAATTAAAAAAATTATTTGAATTGAGGAAGTGGGTTGTATTATAATATAATATAATATTATAATATTATAATATATATAATAT
>VDFB02054006.1:0-15309 GCA_007258455.2 Sequoia sempervirens | reverse complement strand
GGTTGTGGAAGTGAGTCAGAATATGGGACAAAACATAACTGGGCCTTCTTTGTACACAGGCTTGATGACGACAAACAATCAAATGCAAACTCTTGGACCAGCATGGAACCAGCAGATTCCATCATTAAATCCAATTCCGGCACCACCTAATCAATTGGTTCTCCACCCTGGGGTACCTTTATTCCAGATTCCAGCTACACAGCCTGTCTATCTCCAGAACACAGTGCCGCCAGCAAGGGCACAAGAGGAGAAAGACAAAATGAAAGAATTGGTAGAACAAATGAAGAGGTTGTCATCTGAGGTGACTCACCTCAGAAATCAAAATAATCAAATGCAATCTATGTTGAAGAATTATCAGGCACATCCCGGTGCCAATCGAGGATATCAGAATAATCCTCAGCACCATCAAGATGCCCATCAAGGACATGGACACGACAATAGTCATGGGTATCGAAATAATAATCAAGGATATCAAAAGAGGTCCTGGAATACCGGACCCAACAACGGAGGAGTTCCATCACCGCCACCTCCAGAGAACCGCCCCACGGACAGAGTATTTTTGGCAGAAGCTGCTATGTCGGGATGGTGTCGACTTCATAACACAAGTCAGCATTCGGAGTTACAGTGCCATGAATTTCAAGTAGCAGCTGATATTTTCAAAGGAGAAGTAAAAAGCACGGAGGGTACTGAAAATCCTCCAACCACAGGATATGAGATTGTCCCAGTTCAAAGATATGACCAGGCACTAATCTTAGAAAATGTCAATATCATGTCTGAATATCAAAACTACGCGCCACCAGAAGTCAATCACAGATTTCCGCCAGCTTCGGCGAATGGTCCCGTGGAGGCGCCAGACACTCAAGTTTATTCAGAGGCTCAAGTATATTCAGAGGTTCAGGACAATTACTCAAAGGAACCACTTGAGCAAGGTAACTACGTTTTTCCACCTCTCAACAACAGTGTTTTGGTAGAAGGAAGAAGAGAGGTGCAAGCGTTTCAAACTTCCGGGGGAGCAACACCCAAAGTGTACCAAAGGACTTATCATCAGAAAGAGCCTTTGACGTCCTCGATTCCTCCAAATAATTTTGCGACTCCGCCAAATCCCAATGCAAGCAACAATCCAAATTTTCCTCGGGATTCCCCAGAATATAGACAGTAGAGCGTGATGCAAAACAGAAATGGACAGCAAGCTATCCAGCAACCCATCCATGTGATACAACGTCCACAGAAGGACAATCTTCCAAGAGATGATATGAAAAGACTAAGTTCTTATGTGCTAGAAGAAGTGAAGAAGATAAAGGTCAGTCTTCCCTTGTATGAGTTGATGAAGATCTCAGAAGTCAGAGATACAATTTTGGGAAGCCTATACGAGATACCAGTTGTAAAAAGTACATCTCAAGAAACACCTAGTTCATCTAGAAACCCTCCAGTTAACACACAGTCCCATCCCACACAGAGCGCAAACATGGTAGAAGAGGTGCCTTACGCGCCATTCAACGCGTGGGAGACTCCACAACAATCCCAAGGTTTTGTGGGAATGGTACAAGGATCTTCGAGTGAACCTAAGAAGTCAAAAATTGAAGATAAAAGGAGAGTCAGATTCAATTTGCCCACAGAGCAAAAGCCAGAGCAAACAAAGAAGGTTGCCCAAAGCAATCAAGTCCCATGGGATAAAAGAGATGAAAAGAAGAGTGCTCCAGCAAATGAAAACAAGAAACTAGTGGTATTCTATCAGGGGAGAGATGAACCAGCCCCATTCTTGGTATCAGTTAGAATATTTGGAAAATTATTGCACAATTGTTTAATTGATTCCGGTGCCTCGAGCAATGTCATGCCATTAAGGGTGTGTCAAAGGTTGGGTATAGTCCCGCTGCAGACCACTAAGAAGGTGACCCAGCTAGACAAGACTGAAGTACCTGTTGTTGGAGAATTGAATAATATTCATATGCAGTTGTCAGCTGATCCCCGAATTCAGAGTTGTATTAGTATATATCAGTAGTCGATATACCAGATGGGTATGGCATGCTACTGAGCAGAGACTGGGCCAGAAAGTTAAACGGATACATTGCAACTGACTTTTCCCACATGTAGCTTCCATGGAAGGGAGTCCCAAATCAAATCAAGATCGAAAGCACACCGAGGCTTAAATTGATGATCACTGAGTATGGTGAGGATAACGAAATTATGTTTATAGAGACTGACTTAGGCTCATATAGGCCTATCAAGCAAGAGGTATTGATGCTGCAAAGCCCAAGTGAGAGAAAATGTTTTGAAGATTCCATGACCTCCACCGAAGTGTTGATCAAAAGTGATTCAAGTGATAGTGAGAGTGGAGGAACATTTTGTTGTGACCTTTTCACACATCGCCCCATTCAAGATGGGGACCCCCTAATTTTTGCTCCGTTCCGGTCTTTTGGCTTGGGTTTTTCCTCTCTCTCTCGCTCTGTCTCCTTTCTGGTGTCCGTCTTCCGGGGGTTGTGTCGTCTTTGAGCTTAAACGTGAAAATATTGGCCAAGTTTAAAATTAGGGTTTCATCATTTTTGGTCAATTCAAGGTCAAGTAAAGCGAGAAAATTGAAATTGAGCTTAATGTTGTTGTCAGCAGACATCCAGCAGGCTTCCAGCAAATTTTCATCCGATTCTAAGGTACTTACTATTTTTAGTAAGTGTGAAATTACAGGCGATTCGTCAACATTTTCAAGATTCCAACAGTCACACAGCATTCAGAGGTGTATCGGGCGCTTACATACCAAGTGAGCAAAGCGGATAGCACCTATTTTTAGCGGTCAGGCTTAGAGACTAATTTCGGGAGTCGGATCACGGAGATTTTCTTTGCGTATGCATGTCCATACAGGTTTCAAGACCATAGCGATACTTAACATACACGGTTGAGATGACCACTTTCGAGGATTGACCGAGGCTATTTTTAGGTTTACATGTCGAGCTTTTCTTTGCATGTCAATTGATTCGATAGGTTTTGAGAGCTTCGCGGTAGTGTGACTTATACAAACGAGTTCTCACTCATTAAGGAACACTATTTTTAGCGAGGTGTGTCCGGCGTACTTCCAGCGATTCGGGATCCACAATGCGTCGCGATGCGAAACAAGAACAACGGAAGTCTTTTGATACGCATACAATTACAAATTAGGGTTTCCAACTTGAACCTAAAATAGACATCAAAAGTCAAAAATCTTTGAAAACAATTATGGCTCCCTTCCTTGTCCAGTTCTTGAGCTATCGCTTTGGTGAAATTTCAAGTCCAAGCGGAGCACTTACTATTTATAGTAAAGAATCAAATTGGAAAGCGTGCTAAAATAGTAAATCCAGGCATGCGTCGTTGTCGACCCGACAAGTCCGATGGTGAGGATAAGCCTCATTTCAAATTTCCGATCAATGCGGGTTTGGGAGCTATCGAATCAAAGAGCTTACTATTTATAGTAAGCCACTGTAACAATTCGCTTGACAAAGTTGATAAAAGCTGGGCCATGTCGAGGGAACAAAATTTTGGAAGGTGAAAAGTCACCCAAGAACGTTGGAAGAAGTTTCATCCTTCACACACATCAAAATGCGCCCAAGGAAGGAGAGGGTCAACAAAGTCAAAGTTTCTATCCTTCATCACATGCAAAATGCGCCCAACTTGCAAACTTGTCCTCCTTAGGGGGTAAAATGCGCCCAAATCATGCATGTCAAGACAAAAAGTGGAAGTTGAAGGGTCACAAAGTGTGGTGGCAAGTTTCATCCTCCTCCTACAAGGAAATGCGCCCATGTTTCAATGTAAAAGGGTAATTAAAGGTGGTAATTAAGGTGAAAAGTTTACCAAAGCATGGTGAGAAGTGGTAAAAGGTGGACGTTATCCTCCTCTACACTTAGAATGCGCCCAAGGTGGTGGGCCTTAGTGAAAACTTTGCTAGGCGTGTGAAGGGAGTTATAAGGCGTTGGAATTTCCCAAGGCATGGAAAATATTTGAAGGGGTTGAGAATAAAATGTGATGTGCGCCTAGGAAGGGAGTTATAAGGCGTTGGAATATGTTAGAATATATTTCACGGCGTTGAGAATAAAATGCTAAGTGATAAGTGCGCCTATGTTGAGGGGGTTGTAAAGTGATTTTAAAATATTTTCTAAGACGTTGAAATTAAAATGAAGTGTGTTAGGCGCCTCAGGGGAAGAAAATAAAATATTTTCTAAGTGTTGAAAATTTGCCTAGGCGTTGGGCTTTTGAAAGAATATTTCCAAGTGATGAAATGGGGATAAAATGTGCAAGGCGTGCCGGGGATGAAGTTGATATAAAATTTTCTAAATTTTCTCTCCACTAGCAATCAACAAATTTTTCTGAGGCAAGATTTCAAAAGTGCGAAGGATGATTTAAATATTTTCTAAGGCAAATTATTTTCTTCTTAGAAAATACGCCTAGAGCTCCAAGTTGATGAATTTTCCGAGACGAGCAACTCTTCTCAGTAATGGAGTCAGAAACAATGATATTTCAAGTTCTTCAAATTTTTTCGAGAGGTCAGAGCTACACAAAGTGATCGCAGGCGAAGAACGAGTTTAAATGATGAAAATAATTTTTTTCTAAGGTTCAAAATTCGAAAATTTAAATGAACCCGTTCGTTGGGTACCCATGAATTCGAGACATTCTGACGAAAATTTGCTTCTGGGTACTGGACGTTCGTGATGATGAATGGATTTCTAAATCTTTCAAGCTTCGCCGACACTTTTTCAGTGAGAATTTAATCAGTGCTTGAGTTATGAATTTTCCTAAGGGAGAATTTTAAATTTTCTAAGGCAAAAACGAATAAAATGTGTTTCAAAATGAATTTTCTTCGAACGCTGAATCTGAAGTGAGTTGCCTAGATAATTTTGATTAAATTCTTCGAAGATGAATTTTCCAGAGCAGATGATGAAGTTAAAAATTCGAATTCAAGTGACAGAGCTCCGGCTGGTGGATTCAAAAATGGTGAATTTGAATTTAATTTTCGAAAGTAAAATCCAAAACGCCAGTCAAAGTCAAGTTTCTAGAAGAATAATATTCCCGACGACTGGAGACAAGTGTCAGAAATATCAGAGAGGGAAAATTCGAATTCTTGAAGTGGAGTAGTGGAGTTTAATGGCATTGGCTAAAAATAACGTCTTCTAGAATTTGAATTCTAGCTATAAAATGGAGAAGCTTTTCACTCATTTTCACAACTGGAGTGGGAAAATTTGCTAAGTCTAAGTGAGCTTGAAGGGATTCGATTGTTGCTGAGAGGTATTTTGCTGAAGCTTGAGTTTGCTGAGAGTTGAAGAAGACGTCTTAAGTGTTTGAGGAGGTACGCCATTGCTAAAGATTATAAGTGCTTGAGGAGGTACGACTTTGCTAGTGGCTGAAATCTGATTCATTGAGGTAAGTACGCCGATTGCTAAGAATTTGGATTCAAACTTGCTTATCTTAATTGAGCTTAGTAAAGTAAAACGCCATTGCTGGAGTAGAATTGAAAGAGACGCCTTGTATTGAGTTGAAATGTTGAGAACTCAAAAATACGAAAGTGCTAGTTTGTGAGATTGCTAGTTGATAATCTGAAGTGCAAAGTTAAGAAGTTCGCTATGTGCTGATTGCTGGTTTGAAGTGCAAGGATATAGAAGTTTAAAATTTGCTGATACGATGTAGTAGAAGTTCAATTTGTTGAGTGCTAATTGAGAAGTAAAGTCGTCGGAGTTCACTTAGAAATCTGTTCTAAGTGTCGGAATTTGAACTTATTCAAGAGAAGAAGCTGAGGTTTGCAAACACGAAAGATATTGCAGCTTCTAGAATTCGACTGCAGCCCCTATCATGCCTTATTTTATTAAATTTAATTGCTGATGAAATGTTTGTTATGTTGCAGATGGCTGAAGCGAGGACAACCGGAAAGGACAATGGTGCCTCCAGACAAGCTGTGATCAAGAAGCTCAGTAAAACATTCACGCCGGAGACGAAGTTTATTTCAAAGTTGGGCAAGTTGACGGATACGAACCTGGGCTCTGTCAACCTGGAAACATTCAAGAACAGGCTGTTTGGGATTGGAAGTCATCGGGCTTCGGTCACTTCGCACAACATCGTCCGGAGTGGATTATATGCAGCTGCTGGTTTTCCGCCAGCTATACAGTGTTCGGAGCTGATGATGGAGTGCCCCAACTGTTACGAGAAGGAACACCGGTCGATCATGTCACCAGATGGCCAAGTGCTTGCCAATCTCACTCCGGCGGCCATTGGTGAAGCTTTCGGGATCCCGGTGCACAGGAACATGATTTACAAGTCCAGGGAGCGAGCTGAGCGGATGTATGCTTCTGCTTTCGAGAGATGCTTGGATACAATTAATACTCACTGGATGAGCACTCCGAAGCCTTCAAGAACGAAGTTGCCGAAACAGATCATAGCAGAGGACCTGAAACAGGAGTATTGTGATCTTATCATGTTGCTGAGCAGGGTTGGTGGTTGCCCACAGTCTTACATTTTTTATCCTTTGATGTTTTATTACATCAACCTGGTGTTAGAAGGCAAGGATTATGTCAATTGGGCTGAGATGATTAGTGATAATATACATGAGCAGCTCCTGAGTTTGCGGAGGACTAAAACGTTTTACATGAGCTCCTATCTCATTTACATGTTGGCACGGATGACGAGGTACAGAGGAATTTCTTACAAGGAACCCATCGGTTGTGGCTCCCACCAGTTCAAAATCCATGAGGCATGTACACAGTTGCACCTGTCGAGCACAACCTATTATAAGCGTGTCAACGATTCATTCACCATGTACATCACGAGGCTGCTTCAGGAGAGGTTACAGTGCAGAATCTCTAGAAATGCCCAGGAGCTAATTGAAAGGTATGGGTGCTGGTTTATACAGCTTCCAAGATTTTCATACATTAGGCTGCAAGGATTTTCTTCATACCCTTATAGGCTGCCTAAGTACCCAACAGATAAAATAATAATGCTAGAGATAGATAGACAGTTGCTGGCCTTTGACAAAATCCAGAAGAAAAAGAAGAAAGGAGGGATAGAGTTTCCAATTGTGATGGGCAACTCGGATGAGGTTTGTCCTTCGATACAGGCAGCTAGAGAAGCAGAGAGTGAGCTTCAATTCTATCATTTCTCATATCACACAAGTAGACAACACTATGACCCGCACCATAACATCAACTCGGTGTTGTCAGAGGAATTCAAACACAAGGCCACCATTGAGGATTACTGGGCTGATGCAGTTGATGAGATTGAAGTGAGGAAAAGAATGTTCTCTAGGTTGCCGATTACTCTGATCAGGGAGTGTGAGGTAGTTCCAGTTTCGGACCAGGTCAGTGAGGACATGGATGTTGTTCATCCAGACTATGCAACTGTTCGGGACACTCCACTTCCGCCTATTGATTGGTCAGAGCCCGAGGTAGCTGATCTTGATACTCTATCCATCCCGGTTATGACATTCACCAGGGCATGGGTTGATAGAAAGGTGAACAGATTGAAAAGTAGGTCAATTGCTTTGACTTACAACTTGATGGGAGATCACAGGACGCCCACCACAGGAAGAAAGAAACATATCACAAGAGGACCAGAGTCCCGAAAGAAAGAAATAATTCAGCCAGAACCTCCTCAAGGAAGTTACAAAAGCAAGCATCTTTGGACACGCTGCCTTCCAAGCATACGTGAGGTGTCTGTTTGCCGATCGAGAATTGCAAAGAATCAAAATCGAGATACAGAGGATATTCCAAATTTCCAATTTTAGAGGGAGTCAATTGGCCGAAAAGCCAATGTACCTCGTTAGCTTGGATTGCCAGGATGATGAGGGGACTATTACTCCACTCGGCCAGCAGAGTTAGAGGCGCTTTTAACGATGCATGGTTGATGATATAGTGTCGTGATACTCAAATTACTCTGAGGACGGCGAGCCTCGGCCGTAATGAAGAAGAAGTTGAACAAGTTAGAGAAGTAGAGGCACAGGAGCAGCAGCCCTTCGATATACTATATGAGGTGCCCGATTGGCTAAAGGATAGAATGAGAAGAAGCCCGAGTGAGGAGATTGATCCAGCAGTTGAGATGGAAGAGTTCTTGAACCGGATCAGTGCTCCTCCGCCGAAGAAGGCAAGAAAATTTTCAAGATCTCCACCGGGATGAGGATGGTTTCATTCTTTCTCATTTAGCAGTCCCACGAAGTCAAGTGACCGGAATGAAGCAGCCTTAAAACCATGGTCACTACCTGGATTTGGGACGCCCACCGGTGCCTCGGGATTGTTGAGGAGTGTGATAACCTTCCTTGCCCCAAGGATAGATTATTCAAGAAAGAAGGGAAATATAAGAAGTTGAAACGAGAACACAAGGCTGCTAGGCTGGATATGTTCAAGCAGTTGTCTCGTTCTCGAGGGCAGGATGTACCAGTGATAGAGCCTCCAGCAGATATTCCTAGAGAGTCGATCAGCGGCTTGGTAGAATTGGGGAGGATGGCACAAGAGGCAGACAAATGGGTCACAGGGGTTCGTACGGAGACAGAGAAATTCATGGAGGACCTTGCCTTTGCCTTTCAACAGGCCTCTTCTATTTTGACACGGATGGATGCGGTGGATCATGCTTGGGGCGATGCTTCCATCTATCAGAGTAAGGTGATCCAGCGTCTTGAGGTGTTGAGGCATGTGCCATCGCAGTTGCTGATTGATGGAGGTGTCATTCAGGCGAATGACCGATATGATTTCTCTCGGTGGTATTCTTCGGCTATCACAGGGCGTGGCTTCTTCGATGCAGCACAGGCAGATTCAGCCAGGATTCATAGGGCTATGGCCAATATCATAGATGGAGTTCAGAACACCTTTGAGGCCATATTTGCTAGGCGGCTGAGTCCAGATGAGATAAGTCTTGATAATTTGAGGGGTTTGCTGGTTCCCTTCTTCGCAGATGTTAAGACCTTTGTACAGGATGACTTTGAGAATACTGCTACATTCTCCACTTTGATCCAGAACACACAGGACTCATTAGCTGCTTGGAGAAAATCTTGTACAAGGCACGAGCATTCAGTCACGGTGTTAGAGTTTCAGTTAGATTGTGTTCCACCGATTTCAGCTCAGGAGGTTGAGGCCGTACTTAGCAGATTTGTTGAGTTGGCAATCAGAGAGAAGGCAAATGGGAACACACTACTGGACGAAGAGCTTCTAGAAGACTGAATATGGATCATTTATTGCATTTGCTATTTTTGGGAGTGAGTGGGAATCTTTGATTCATTTAATGTACCACTCCCTATTCTGGCAGTTTTTAGGGTTAGGGCTGAGGTGGCACGATTCTGGCCACTCTATTAATTGTAACCCTAGCCGTCTTTGGGACTTGGCTAGCTATAAAAGGGGGAGTCCCCCTCATTTGTAAGGCATTAGAATTAGAAATTAGAGATCAGAGATTAGATCAGAGCTAGAATTGAGATAGAGTTAGAGCTAGATTGTAGAGCATTTTTTTTTATTTTTGAGAAGAGAGAAAGTTTTCCCTTTGAAAACTTTTGAAGAGATTGTTGTGTAACACATTTTATGATAATAGATCTTTTCATTGATGATGGAATTCGTCTAGTCATGAAATGCTAGCAAGGTTTCTTCTTCCTTTCGTATCCAAGTAGCTTAGTTCATGCAAAGTAGCTTACTTCGGTGTATGGTGTTTTATTGAGATAGCTTCGCTTTATTCCATACCACTAGCGGCTTGTTGATGATAAGTCTGCCTTGCGTGGTCAACTGGACATTATCTTGTGTTTAACTTCGGTTATGGCTTACATACTTATATGCGTTGTTCTGATGGTGTACGTATGTTAGACTATAACTTGAATACCTTTCGTTATCCCCTTTGAAGATTGCACCGATTTTGCTGAGGCTGTCCGACGGAGGCTAGGCGAAATCTGGTTGAAGTCTATTGAAACGAAGCCCCATATACCCTGCATTTAGAATAGAGTTCAAATTTCTTGGGCCCTTCCCCTTTTACTTTCCGCACTTTCTGATTAGTTTTAGGAAAAAGAACCACATTGCCAAATCATACACATGAGAATCCCCTTCAAAATCATACATTAGCTGCTAACTGCAAGAAATCTGGACAATTGTGTAAGTCCCCTCGTACCAACACAGCAATACACATCAACCAAACTGGGTCTATTCGCACTAAAGGAACCTTGGAGTTGAACATGCGAACTTTCTCGCAATCTTAGCGCATGGAATACTTTGATCAAGAGAGAACGGAGTAGCCCAAACTATTTTGTTCTTCGGCTGTTTGGTATGGTCACAAAAACCACATCAACAAATTTTGGTACAGTCAGGATTTTGCTGCAGCAGAGGCCGTACTTCTTCTCTCGGCAAAAACGCCTTGCCTTTTTGCATTCTTCCTTCTCCAGCTTGGGCACCTAGGTCTCCAGTAGCTTCTGCAATCCGAATTTGTTGGGGAAAGACTGTCTTTGGGATTGGCCATACCATTTCATGCTCCTATAGGCGGCTGCAATCAAGTTTTTAAATGTTATATTTTGCTTTGCCTTTTTGTCTACATGTTAGAGATTCATCATTGTAATCATCTAGAAAGAATAATAAATCCATGTGCTATCGATTCAGAAGTCTATCTGCTTCAATATTTACTTTCCTGTATTTATTAAGATTTTAGAAGCATTTATTTGCAAAAATCGCACCATTCTCTTTATTAGCAAAAACCACAAAAAAATCAAAAACAAAGAAAACAAACAAAAACTTGCATTCTCAGTCAGCAGTCGGGTTGAGAGACACCTAGTCTCTTATAGTGGTATCAGAGCGGTTTCCTGCCATCCTGAGGGTTTGGGATTCATATGCAGCCATAGGAGGTTGGACCTCATAGATATTATACTCGCAGGAGAGCTTTGTTTGACATGGAACAGGAATTGAACAGGCAGCCGGGTACCATGGGTGACAGAACAGAGATTCCTCGAGATCCTTGAGATGAAGATGCAGAGGTCAGACAGACTCTTAGAGATTTACAGACAGGTCAACAACAGGTAGCTAATGTATTACAGTAGTTGACCACGATGATACAAAGGATGGGTACACCTAGGAGACCATCACCGCGTCGTGATGAGGACAGGAGTGATGCAGGTTCACAGAGGATACCCAGGTTTCACGGAAAGCAGATAGGCCTACCCGGCCGACTTTTGTGAGACAGGAGCCTGATGGGGCTATTGTAGATGAGGAGCCTGAGGAAGTGTTCGCTGGCATTCTTAAGGAACCGAACGATGAGTGGGAGTTATTGACCCCAGAGGTCAGAGAGACTTACTTTTGACAGGTTTCTCACATAGAAGAGAGAGCATTACAGGAACAGGCAGGATAGGAGGCCTAGACATCAAAATAGTGACCTGAAGCACGCCACAAACAAGCTCACTTTGGCTATGTTTGACGGCAACGGTAAGGTTACAGCACAGGCTTGGATCAATAAGCTGGATACCTTCCTTACATTGCGTCCCATGGCTGAGGAGGATGCTATTAGATATGCTACTTTGCATCTTGAGGGGGAAGCTTATGACTGGTGGCATCATGGGATGGTGACACTTCAGCATGACTGTATCACCACTTACCAGGAGTTTGTGGACAAATCGGTGGAACGGTTTGACAAGAAGGATCCTGAGACTTACTTCAGAGATTTGGCCTAGTTGAGACAGGTTGGTAGCTTGGAGGCTTACATAGGAGACTTCCACTGGTTATCAGTGATGGTTCCCAACATATCAGAGAGGCATCTAGTTGTACTCTTCGTGGAGGGATTGTTGGAGCCGATGAGAGGATGGATCAAAGCATTTGATCCTCTCTCACTACAGGAAGCGATGAAGAAAGCATGCAGCATGGAACTTGCAACTCCATCTAGCAAGTTCAATTCCAGGAATACTTCTTCATTTAAGGACAACAAGGGATTCAATAAAAATAAAGAGAAATCTGATTTTAAGAGTGATTCAAAGGGAAAATCAGTAGCACCCTTGGACCGTGAGACTCGTAATGATTTACGCAAAAAGAAGCTTTGCTTCTACTGCAAGGGTCCCTATGATGCCAACCATGATTGTCCTTTGCGGCCTAAGGGTAAGGCCAATAGAGTTATGTGGGCTTATTATGAGGATTCGAAATCTAAAAATTCCGAACAGCAGGAGAATTCTGAGGAGTCAAAGTCAGAGGCTTCAGAGCCTAAGGTGGGGGCAGAGTCAGAGCTCCAACTCCGGTGAAGCACGGTTGTTCAGCATCTTTGTCATGTCTCCATCCTAGTCACATACCGTGACGAGGTTAGCCTATCATCTCGACTCAGAGCTTCCATAGGAGTGTTCGGGGAGGATCATTTTGGCATTGCTCGGTTTGATAGGCCCTGGGCCATAAAGGTGTCGCTGGGCCTTCTAATCTTCCGCAGAGCTTTTTCAGAGAACTTTCTATTTTTAGAAAGTTAGGCAGGCGGAAGCTGCTATTTCGGGCAGGGCACCTGGTGCAATTATTCAGCTCAGATTCGACCCAGTTCAGCAGTTGATTGATTTGACGGAGAAATAAGGAGTATTTAATGAGTTATTAAATATTTAATAATTTGACTTTATAATAAAGTCACTTTATTGAAATATTTAAATATTTAATTATTTGGCTTAAAATTATAAAGTATTCATTTTACTTTATAATAATTTATTAAAATGTGACTTAATGAGTATTTAATACTCATTAAAAGTGGACGCCAATAATTAATCATTTCTCCTAAGTCAAAAGGTGAAAATTAAATCATTTATTTAAATGATTATTTTAATGGAGATTTAGGTCGAACTTTTCAAAGAAGAATATATGTTTCTTCTCAAGGCAAAATCGAACTATGCTGATTATTATTCAATTTTGTCTTCTTGTATCTGAGCTTTGGAGTTTGCAAACCCTAGGGTTATTGGCAGACGATCGTTTCTGGAGAACGAAACCTCTTCAGAGATCAGGCAGACTGAGGCTGTGAAATACCAGCTGAAGCTTGCACTTGGTGATTTCATCCAGAAGTCACAGACTGAGCTTATCCATTCATTTTAGCAGAGATTTACAGAGAACTCCATCAGGAAGTAAAGGCGAATCTATCAGAGATCATTCATTAGAGACTGGGGCACAAATTCCAAAGGCCGTACTTCATTAATTGCTGCTGTCAGGCCGTACCAGCAAGGCCGTACTTTATTTCTTCTGGAGCAACGCCTCATTTCATCAGCTTCTGGTGTTTGAATGTTGGGCGCCTTGGTCAACTGAGGTTGTGCATCGATTTTTGAGCCTGGAGATTCTCAATTCATTTGGCCGTACCTTCCTCATATTGCTGCAGCCGCCACCTGAAGAAATCAGGTTTTTTCTTATTAAAATAATTTGTATTTCCTTCATATTCAGTATCTGGCTATTGTAAATCATCTGGAAGTGAAATATTATGAAGCGCCTAAGTTCTCTGAGCAAGATCTGAGCAATTTCATGTATTTAGAATTTATTTAGATTTATCTAGCATTTTCTCAGTAAAATCGCAATTTTTATTATTTGCCTGAAAACCTCAAAAAATTACAAAAAAACGAAAAACTTGCAAAACAAACAAAAATCCATCGGGGTTTCAATTTGAGAACCACCAGGGTTCTGACAGTGGTATCAGAGCACAGATCTCCTGCCATCCTGTGCTTTTTCAGTGCTTTTTCAGAATACAGTGTGCCTTTTAGTGCCTTTCCATGAACAGAGATACCATTCACTACATTAAAGGTGTAGGGACAGGCAAAGACGAGGATTGGACAGGTCCACCTATCCCTGAAGGTCAGACGATATCAGGAGTACTTGGTATTCACAGATCCAGTTCTGACGGTAGTGAAAACAGTGTTGCAACCCTAATGGCAGAACGTGAGACTTCCTCAGAGACTCGCAAGGATCCAGGGAAGGCGCATGCAGAGGGTGATATTACCGAGGAGGAGGTTAGACGGAGGCACGATAATATGATGGATATGATGTCTCAAATTGATGGGTACCATTAGATACAGATGTCCCAATACCACACTTCATTCAGATTGGATGACGAAGGGATCAGACTCATGGATCAAACCATTAGCATCAAGACTCCAGACAACGGCCTCGATCTATCAGAGCGAGGCCAGGGACAGTCACTTCTTACCTATAGGACTTCCACTCGGGCCTGTGTAATGGCATCATCTCCATGATCGTGAGGCTCAGCCTCAATGGCATGCCGGTGGACTTGACGATTTCTCATGCATACATGTCTTTAGCTACCGGTGATCCGGCAGTAACTTACATTTCTCATGAGTTTATAGATGTCTATAAACCCAGAGGAGGAGGTTTATTTGACTGTGAGACCCTTACAAGATCAGCAAAGCAGCATTACAGAATAGAGACTTGCAGTATGCAGTGAGTAAGATTATGCTGCCATATTTTGATGGGTCAGAGAAGACATCAGCCAGGTCTTGGGTCCAGAAATTGGACAATTACTTGTCACTTAGGCCTATGCAGGAGGATGAGGCAATTAAATTTGCTACTTTACATCTTGACGGAGTAGCACACGATTGGTGGCACCATGGCATGTACACGCTAGGCCATCATGCAGTCAATACCTATCAGGAGTTCACCAGCAGACTGATAGAGAGATTCGATAAGAAGGATCCAGAACTGTATTTTAGAGAGTTGGCTCAGCTCAGACAGACAGGCAGTTTGGATGCATACATAGGTGAGTTTCAGAGAGTTGCAGTTATGGTGACTGGCATTTCAGAGCGGAGACTCATTATATTATTTGTTGAGGGTTTGACAGAACCCATGAGAGGTTGGGTCAAGGCTTTTGACCCTCCCACACTTCAGGAGGCCATGCGGAAGGCACGAAACATGGAACTTGCAGCACCTCGCAATAAGTTCAATTCAGGGTCCACTCCATACACGAGACCCAACAGGCCTTTCGATAGAAACAATGACAGGAATAGACCCTTTGACAGGAGGAAGGATCAACAGGATCCGAAGAGACAGAATGCACCACCGTTTGACAGAGAAACGTTGAATGAATTACGTAAGAAAAAGTTGTGTTTTTGGTGCAAAGCACCCTATGATGAAAAACACATATGCCCACTTCGTCCGAAAGTCAAAAATAATCAAATGGAGTGGTTTTACGAGGGCGAAGAGCAATCTGATCTGTCAGACCAGCAAGCTGACTCCGAGCATTCAGATGATGAGAGGTCCGAAAATGAGGTTGAACATGAAGGTGGAAGGAAGCTACAGGAAGCCCATTTGACCAGCCTTCAGAGAGATGGATCATTTCGACTTCGTGGACTCTTAGTAGGTCAGAAAGTGATTACATTGTTAGACACAGGTGCTACGCACAATT
>VDFB02054005.1:43231-54019 GCA_007258455.2 Sequoia sempervirens | reverse complement strand
TGGTATAATTTTTTTGGAAGCCATTTTGCCCTAAAGCCTTATCACAATTAAGTTAAAATGTATCCAAGTTCACCCCATTATCTAATATGAATGCCATTAGCATTAGATTATCTACACTAGAAATAAGGTTTATAAATTTACCAATTAAATCATTCATGTATCTCACATCTGACTCTCTTTATAATGCTAGCAAGTTTTAGAAAAAAATGAAAAAAATATTTTTTAACACAATCAATGTTTGTCAAATGTTGTTCATCCTTGGACTTGTTATTAATATATTCCTATTGCATCTTTTGACTTTTGAAGCATTATGAAAAAAAATGTATTCAAATCCCCTTCCAGTAATCAAACTTCTCTTGATTTTGTATTTTCAAAATATTTCCTTTGTTGATAACAATTATGAGTGTTATGCCATTAATTCCTTCTCTTTGGTGAAATTTTCTTCCAACATACCATGGTTTATGAACTTCTAGTTAGGATCTTACAAATCTTGTTTAGTTATTCCTTTCTCTTGAAAAAAATCTTATATGAGTGCCTATTCCATTCCTCTAGGAAATATATTTTTTTGAAAAAGTAAAACATCTTCAATCCCCATTGAAATAGTGTTTCCATCCACCAAGTGTGAATATGTTCAACTAGATCTTCCCTCTTTGGCCACATTCACTCAAACTTGGAAAAGCACCTTTTGATTTGTTTGTCCTCCCAAATCAATGGTTCAACTAGGTAGTGATTAGAGTCATATAAGGGCTATCTTTTTTATTCAAATAAAGACTAAAACCAATTGGGTGAGTAAATAAATAAATCCATTCTTGTTGAATATCCAAAATACTAAGGGTCGTGAATCGATATTCAATGAAATTCATTAACCTCATCAACTTAAACATGTATTCAAAGTATCATATTAAACTTGTAGTAATGGAAAGAAAGAATTAAAGAATGCATCACATCAAATAACACAAGAACACTAGATTTATGTGGAAAAACTTTGAAAGGGAAAAACCACAGTGAGGATTAGCTCACAATATATTATAACTGATTGGATTTATAGAATGGTAGACTCACTATCCAAGGACTCAAAATATTTCTTTTAGTTTTATTCAATGCTTCCTATGATTTTTTTCATGATTCCAACCAAGTCTCTCACTATGTTCTTCGTTAATCAGATACAAAAAATTAGATATATTATAATTACTAATAAATCATCTTAATCATTAAATTTTTCCCTACCATTATTAGCAAATGGAATTTCCATTCTTCCACCTTTGGTTTGGAGATGTCAATAAATTTTTTCCATAACATGGTCCTTATTTCCCCTTTAAATAATGGGACCCCTATATATTTTATTGAAATAGAGTATGTATTGATCCCCAAGAATTTAAATGTTGGATCCTTGTTGGATTTTTTTTCAAATTTCCCAAATGAGGATTTCCACCTCATCCTTGATAATGTAACCTACACCTAAGGCATTGAGATTACATATAAATGCCTCTCTGAAATTAATTTTCAATCTACCTCTTGTAGTTACCATCCACTTTTCCTATCATGTTTTCTTGGAGCATTCTTGGTAGGGATCTATTTGGTAATTCATGGGGATCTTTAGTAAACTATAAGATTCGATTATTTGATCATCTTAGATAGTGAAGGTGACTCAATGTTTTGAGTTATTTATTCAAACCTTCCAAAAATCTCATTGAAAATTCTCCTATTTCACTCTTTCCAAACTTACCAAATTATCATCGAGGGGCTTACTAGCCATAAATCTACCTAAAAATCCTTGTTGTGTAGTCACCAAAAAAATTGAAAAAGTTGCATCAAATATTTTTTTAACAACCCTAACCCACCTTATCTTCCTATGAGATACAATGAATTACAAATCACTAGCACAAGTGACAAGTTTAAATGTTTGTGACACACTAGACTGTAGGTCTGAAAGTACCCTTTAATCACAATATATTGGAATAAACATTATTTGTATCAACAAGGTAATATCCAACCATGAGATACAATTAATATCCTATCTAATGCACACCCAAACCAAGGTAATCTGAGACACACCATCTTCACATAAGAATTTTTCACAACATTAGGAAAAAATGATGAGCTCATAGGTTCCAGAGTTAAACCTGGTAGCTTTGATACCACATGTAATGTGCTAACCCTTTATTAAAGTAAAAATTTCTTAATTTTACACCAAACAAGTAAAGGTAATGAGTAATAAAGCCATTGCAATAAAAAAAAATATTTTCTTTTATTGAAAATATGAAAACATGATACAATATAACTCAATAAGTAATCATTTTCTTTCAAATAAACATTAGAGTAAGAAAGCATACAAGTACATACATAGCTCATGGAGCTTTTGAACAAATAGTAGTAAGAAAGTCCAAGAATCTGTCCTTTCAAATCTTGGTTCTTCAGTTGCCTACTAGGGAGGAGAAGCATCACTCGGGTGCTTTTCCGCCATCCATGGACTTATAATGCAATCCCCTACACATCTATCATTCGATAGATGGCCCTTCCCTTTGATGAAGAGATTGGTAGAGTAACTGATATTATTAACCAAATGAGCATAGTGTTGTGTCCTACATAAGTACATCCTGTGCAATCTAGCAACTCTCAAACTAGTATGTAATACGGGATCACGGTGAATTGACAGTGTAGTCTCAAGCATCACATAGTCTAAGTGGATGTCGTACATTGCACTACTTTGGCCAAAGTGTTTCATTCAGTATGTTCCATTGAGGGACATCTATCACATACACTATTCAAGTTTGATTTGACTTAAGGCTATCTTACACTACACATAGGTTTTGTCCTTCAATGGATAATCTGTATCCCAAACATCCTACAACATACTAAACTACTAGAAATGAATCATCATAACAAGTAATTCAAAAGTTCCCTCCCATACTGTAATTCTATCCTAGGAGTAACACAAGCTCTTCTGAGCTAACCTAATAACTTAGTTGGTTGAACTTTACTTGACTCTAGCCTTCATTTCAACCTTGTAAATAGTAACTAATGCAAATAGTATTCTCCTACTATGTAGATCATACAACAATGTATATAACAACCAAGATGCATCATTTTCCTTTTTTAGAATACAAATAGATGCACAAACAAAAAATATTTTTTGAAAAAAACAACATATAAATTTTGTAAAAGAATAGTAGAAGAATATCCCATATCTGTAGACACTTTTCTGAATCAAATACAATGCAACCTTCACTTTTATATTATTCCAACAATCCTGACATCTTAGAAATCAGTATCAGAACTGACAAATTAAAGGTAATTCTCATAAATGTGAACAAAATCTGAATACTAAGGTCACTCAGAATTATGATGAATGGCTATATAAAATATCCCTCAGATTTGTGTTGATTGGATGTTCTAAAATGTCAATTAGATAATATGCATATGGAAAATAACATAGACTAGTAATAACAAGTTGTGAGTGAAATGAAATTAAAAGAGTAATGTAGAAATACAAATGAGTGAATTGGTGCAAAATAGGAGAGTTAGGCAACTATTTATAGTGAACCCAACCTCCCTATTTCCTATAGTCATGGCATGTGGTTTGCCACCACTGTTGTTTGAAGCATTCAAACCAGAAGGTGGCACAATTTCCCTTCCCTACTTAGCATTCAAAATGTGAGTTGACCTTTACTTCTACCAGCACCAGGAATACCAATTCCAAAGCACATGGAGAAATTATGCCAATCAACACCTATAGAATTTGTTCTAATATGTGGCACCAAATTCATAATATGGAGGGTCTCAAAAAAAGTCATTGTTAACTTATGAACACATAGCCTATTTCCCAAGATGAATCTACAAAGCTTGTTGATGCATTTGATTTGTTCTTTGTTTAAGATTCTGACTTGGTCAACATATTTAAATGCCTTCATGATTTTCTCCCTACATTTCACCTATAACTGACACAATTATGCATAGTGTCGTATGTGTTTCAAATGTTTGCCAAAGATTAATACGTGAATGAAGTCATTTCAATACATTACAAAATTCAATTCTCCAAAGTTTAGAAATATAAATCATATCGATCCAAAATATTTCGCTTCCATAATTCAATGATGTTAATTTAGAAATATTTCGCTCCCAAGGTTTAAAATGATAAATATTCAATTGGTTGCGAAATAGTTTGATTTCCAAAGTTGAGAGATTAATATTAAATCAATATAGGAAATAATTCAATTTCCAAATATGAGACTATATGAAATATATATTATATTATTTATATATTTATAGTTCCTAAATAATATATGTATTTAAATACCATGGTATAATATGTGTGTGTGTGTATTAATTTTACTATAATATATATAAAATATTAATATATATACACACACACGTGCACATATATATATATTTATCCCACTACATATATATATCATGAGCTAGTCAGCATAAATTTGATATATATATAAATTTGTAAGGCAATAATAATAATTATAATATTAATATCCACACAATACAGGATGTGTGCATATATACATATATATACCTATATATACATCTATGTACACATATGTGTAGGTATACCATATCAATGCATCCATATGAGCATGTCCATCAACCAACATACACTTGTATTGATATGGATACGTGTATATACTATATATATATGTATGTATATATGTCCACTTCTGATACACTTACATCCTTTAATGTTACCATCATAGAAATAGGTGTGTAAGTGTGGTATCTCTATACATATGCATTTACGTGTCGATAGATCCTCCTAACACGTATGTGCATACGTATAAACATACTTTCACCTACATCCCTTCTATCCATATGATTGAAATATCACTAGATAGATACATAGATAAACATCACTCATAAATGCACACAGAAGTAGACAAGACTCCTAATGTAAACATATAAGCTAAGGACAACTTACCTATAACCAACACAACTGACTTAGTTCACTAAATCTAAGGTGATGTGTGTGTATGCTCAAATAGTTCACTTTATCATTTAATCGACCAAGCTCCTCTCTTGAGTGATACTTCCCCTCCGCTTGGAGGAATGGTTCATATACCTGCATCCACTGACACATGTTCTCGGTAGTTAGATTTTCATAACATAAGTAGTATATATAAACATCTCAAAAGTTAGAATATTCACAATTCAATAACCTTATAATGCAATATTTCACCATGGAATCATCAATTGAAGCAACATTAAATGAGACAATCATTAAATGTGAAAACACATATTGATAACAAGAAACGACATACTTTATTCATCTTTTGAATTCTCTTTACAATCATTTTACCCTATGCAGTACTAATAAGTAGTAGCTATACAATCGAGATGTAACATAATTCTACAAGTAATACCCACTTGACATGAGAAAAAAAATTTCAAGGGTCAATAACTACCTAAAACCTCTACTAGCAAATTGAAAAGGTGATAAAGACCTATTAATGATGTGTGCCTAGGATAAAAAGAGAAGGGCTTCAATTTTAATGAAGCACAGTTTTTAGTGCTTCATTTTGTGAAGAGTTTCAACAAACATGTATATTTAACATTGGGCAAGTGTACTATTGATCTCTATCTATGTTAAACTTAAGCTATGGGTTCCACCAGGAAACAACACATTGAAATAGGGTTATAACAATCTAAAATATCCTCTCAAGGAAAAAATTGACTTAGGAACATTTCAAGGATGGATATTTACCATTATTTTATTCTCTAACACACATTTCAAGGATGGGCATTTACTATATAGTGGGAATACTTGTAAAATCTACCTATAGGTTAATTCTAGGGTTATTTTTAGGTTTAGATAGGCCTCAAGGAGCTTCCTCTTGCAATTGGAAGAGTAGACCTATCATTCACACTATTTAGTTTTGTGTTGTCTCACAAGAGACACATTAAAATGCTAATAATATTTGAATTCAAGTTGCATTTAAGCATACCGTGTGAAGCTATACCTATGGTCTCACTTGTTGACCAACCCATGTTGTACCTAAATTTGTTTCATTTTCTCCAAGTAGATCCCATCAATGGTAATTTTATGATTGATAACTTGTGAAATAATCGTGAGTTCCTCATTGTGCAAAGATTAATGAATGGACCATCTTGTAAGAAATATGATTAACTTGACACATTCCTTCAAGTTTCATTTAATCATATCAAATGTCAAATCCTTAATCCTAGGCATACAAAGTTACCAAATTATTAGATATACAAGTAGCACACTTCATCTATATTTGATCATGATATACCTTAGGTTTCAAAGCTAAATGACATCTTGTTACCATAACTTGAAAAATAATTGAATATATTGTTAAATTGGATATTAATCTTTCTAGTAATGGACAAGAGATCATTCAAGACATAATTTTTTAGTTTGAATTAGAGATAACGAAAATTTGAATTTAGAATAATAAGGTTAAAAAGTGAAGAAAGCTTCTAAAATAAGAAAAGTGCATATACTCATAGAATTTAAAATTTAAGAAACTTGGCATAGGGTGTATGTTTCTTGTTTGAGTTTGATTATAGAAAGTAGAAATGTACATCAACAATTTACTCTTTCTTAAACAATATAAAAATGATTTTATTTAAATCAATTAAATGTATAATGTGTTATAAATCTTAACTTATTCAATTGTGAATTTATATAAATTCAAGAAATAGCTTTAAAAAAATTGTTAGGGATTTTATGTTTCATTTTTTTTTATGCATAAGTTATCACAGGGACAGCTTATTTTCTATTAATTATTACAAGCCTCATGTGTGAGGGAAATATAAATTACATTTCCCTCATTTAGTTATTATTTCATAGTAAGCACAAAATTCCTTCCTTGAACTCATATAATCTCTCGTATTATTGTGAGGAGAAGAGGTCTACTTTCACACTCATGAATTTTTGGAAATATTCCGTGGTTGGTGCATTTCAACAACCCCAATAAAAAGAATTTGATTCATTTGTGAAGTAGGTCGGTATGCTTCAAAATATCATTGATAAATATTTCATCAATATTTGTAGTTACAACCTAAATGTCATAGTTGGAGATGTCCATGGATGCCTCCTTGTACAAGGAGGATTTGATATATCTATTTGTCACAAGCTTGCCTTGCATTTTCTTTCCTGTGATTTCAAGGAAAGTCATGACAATTTTTGTCTAGATTATAGTATCATGAACATGGTAATTATTGAGTAAGCTCCTACAAATTATGGATAAAATTACATCTTCCATTGGTGGTACCAAAATTTTGAATAGTTGGGAAATCTACAAAGACATTTCTTCCTCCTTACATGCACATTGTTTTCTTGAAATGATAACTTTACACTCCATATTTATTGCCTTCAAAAATATTGTGACATTTTGAAAAACCTCAGCCTTATCTTAAGACCATTCATGGGATTGGACATCATTTTCATTACCATCATTACAATTTTCCATGGGATAGCTATCATCATGATAGGAGACCAAGTCTTGAAATTAGACGTATATGAATTTCCTCTCAAACTCTAAAATCTTGTGAAGATTCCTCCAATCCTCACTTAGATAATTTTCATTTCCTCCTCTTTCTCAATTCCTTGATTAGTAGGGACATTAAATACTCAATTAAATTCATAGTAAACATGTGTTATTTTGAAGTCCTTCAATTTATGTAAAATTGATCAAATTATTTCTAGTCATTTATTCAATTTCTAATTATTTAGTTTCTTTAATTTTTTAACATTAATGCAAATCATTAAAAGTCCACTTCAATGTTTACACTTGTTAGTATCTTTTGTTCATATGATTTAAGACCTTCATATAAATCTTCAAGCTTTGCCTCAATGTTGGATCTTGTTGGACTTTTTTTCAAATTTCCCAAATGAGGATTCCCACCTCATCCTTGATAATGTAACCTACACCTAAGGCATTGAGATTACATATAAAGGACTCTCTAAAATTAATTTTCAATCTACCTCTTGTAGTGACCATCCACTTTGCCTATCATTTTTTCTTGGAGCATTCTTGGTAGGGATCAATTTGGTAATTCATTGGGATCTTTAGTAAACTATAAGATTTGATTATTTGATCATCCTAACTAGTGAAGGTGACTCAGTGTTTTGAGTTATTTATTCAAACCTTCCAAAAATCTCATTGAAATTTCTCATATTTCACTCTTTCCAAACTTACCAAATTACCATCAAGGGGCTTACTAGACATAAATCTACCTAAAAATCCTTCTTGTGTAGTCACAAATAAATTTGAAAAAGTTCCATCGAATATTTAACATCCCTAACCGACCTTATCTTCCTATGAGATACAATGAATATACAAATCACTAGCACAAGTGACAAGTTTAAATATTTGACACACTAGATTGTAGATCTCAAATTAACCTTTAATCGCAATATATTGGAATAAACATTGTTTGTATCAACAAGGTAATATTCAAAACTTTTCTTATGGTTGCACTACACGTACGTAACAGACTACAATGCACATAAATAACTACACAAGGGTTCATAAGATCAGAGGCATAAATACCTTCAAACAATGTCTTATAAACCTGACGAGTTGTAGAATGCAACCATGCAACGCTATGCATTTTCGAGAACTTCGAACATGCGAGAAGGATATACATGAGCTCCTGAAATTCCTCCCCTTTGGTAATGTGCCAATTTCTCTCACCTAATATCTGCAATGTTGGTCTTCCTCATGGCACAAACCCAACGTTTCCAATGTTCTTCCAATGTTCAAACAACCTGTAGCAGTTCTCATGCAACGTGCCATGATCTTTTCCTTCACCTTGCAATGCACCTTACCCAAGCTCTGCAATGTGGTGAAACCAGATTTTGGACTTCTTCTTCCTACGTGGTCAGAAGACAGAGCAAGATATAGACCATGGTGAAATATATCGACAAATATATTATTAATATTATTTTTTACTTTATAAAAACAAACCTGTTATTTATTTATTTAAACTACATTTATTTATTTAAACTAAATTTATATTCTTAATTGAAAATTTCTAATTTTTATATTAAAATGATTTTAATGATATCTAATTAAAAAAACTTTATTAAATGTTTTATAATATATAATTTGGATAATATTATTTTATAAATCTAAATATACAATTATAAAATCAATATAATTTATATTTATAATAATATTACTAATACATAATTAAAAATTGACATGTTATTATATTTATTATTTAATCTTGAATTTTCAAAATTTAAAATTTAAATTTATGTCTTGTCATCTAACATCATATTGCATGTTTATGGTTTAACATTTTATAGTCAACCAATAATATTACTCATCAATAATTTATGTCTGTAATAATTCTCGAGATCAAAGTCATAATATTAATCTCAAACTATTATTATTATGTCGAGAGGTGTAACCCTACAATGGCAGCAAGGTGCCTATAGGAGGCCATCACATTTTGTGAAAGAAAAACAAAAAAACAATATAACGGCCACATTCTTATCCTTATCCAAAAATAATTAAATAAATAGAAATTAAATAAATGAAATAAAAATAAAATAAAATAAATAATACTAAAATGAATGTTGATATTTAAGGTATTTAAGGTGCAGATTACAATGTAGGTAATCTCTAACCTTGCACTTAGTCTTCAAATTATAAAATTTTATGAGTTAGATTATGGTAATAACTGTTGATTGAAATTATTTAATTAGAAATAAAACAAAAAATATAAACAACCATTAATGAAAAAGAGACAAAACCTAATGTGGAGAAATTCCTTGTATATAAAAATCCACCAAAAGTGTAAGATACCTCACCTAGTAATCCAAAATTGTCATTCTTACACTTGACATTTATCTAATTCAACCCTAGCATATATATATAATACACAAAGAGATATTTTGACATAAAAAGTGCAATAGATGCCTCAATATCTTTGGCATATATTATATAGATTAACATTAAGATATATAAGCTAGTGTAGTCTACATTTAAATTACTGTCATGACTCGTCCATCAACTACAAGATCAACATATAAGCTTAATTTCTTCACTCACTGACACTTTAGGACAAAAAATAGCCCCTATGGGACCCATTTGCCATCTTGGGTGAATGAGTCCCATCCAGGTCGGACTCCTTTGCCCCAAATGATGAATGAGTCCCATTTGAGCTATTTTCAAGGTTCTAAGTAGGAAAACTGGGTATTTTAATTAAAATTTCTCCTATGTTGGCCTTGGGGATCAAATTAATGGTCATTTGAGTGGATTGCCTATATAAATGAGCTCTCAAATCATCATTTCATCATGCATTCATATTATCAAGCTAAGCACTCAAGAGTTGAGCACTCCAAGTCTTCACAAGGTCATCAAGATAGCTTTCAAGATCATTTCTAAGGCATTCAAGGGCAGATTCTTCGTCAATTGTTGCAGCAATTCAAGATCCATCATCATGGTAAGGTTCTAATTGCATTGCTTCATGTTCATGCTTCATTATCCCATTTCATCATTTGGTTTAATTACCTAAAAGGGGATTGACTAAGGAAAACCCCTATCCCCTAACAATTAACTCTTTTGCTCTCTCTCTTTGTGTAATTGAAGACTTGAAGATCATTAAAGATTAGGTTATAAGCTTGTTGGAGTTGACTCCCCATTCATAAGGTAATAATCTTCACCAAAAGGTCATCTGCAGCCCTGAAATTAGAGTTTTAGATTCAGGAACCTGGAGGAACAAATTGAGTAGACTAAGAAGAGCAGATCTAGACTTTGAATTTCCAAAAAATCTAAACTGGACTCATTCACCACAAGTGGCGAATGA
>VDFB02054005.1:0-41983 GCA_007258455.2 Sequoia sempervirens | reverse complement strand
TACACAAGCCCTAAATCCATAATTTTTATTAGGGAAAATTCCCTCAAAGACAACAAACCATAAAACCCTCATTTGAGCCATTTTCAAGAGGGTTTATTGGAATTCAATACTCTAGGCCTCTAACAAATTTTCCAATGCTTCAAAAACACCTAATAGGGTCTAAAAATTCTTCATAAACCATTACCCAACCTTTATCAATGCATTTGTAGGAAATCCCAACTTGTAGCCATCAAATTCAAGCCAAAATTCATGAATTCCTAACTAGGGTAGCATTCAAATTTCTCCAAACAACCTTTCCTACTCAATAAAACCCCATGAACATCTAAAACCTACCCTAAGCACCCATTCCACCAAGTTTTAAGTAGTTCTACATTTCTAATACATTTTTAGTGACTCATACATCTTTAGTGACTTCAAACCCTGAAATAGAGTTATAGACCCATTCACAAAAGATTGCTCACCAAATCTTTAAAAATTGATGAAATAAAATCATACAAAATCCAAAGGCTCTTAACACAGTCCCCTATCCAATTCAAAACATATTTGATCAATATCTTTTAGTACGGACCCGTACAGAAGACTGCAACAACAATTTACCAGAAATTTTGCAAAGGAAACTAAGTTTTGTTTATTGAATTCACTTCAAAATCCTTACATCAATTTCTCAAGTCTATTTAAACTGTTCCCTCCAAAAATAAACTACCAAAACCAACTCAAACTACTTTTTAAGTTACATGACTATTGGTCGTCCTATTTATATTTTTGCACTACTGAACATGACAACATTTACAAGATTTTGCAAAATTTGCAAATTTGAACCCAAATGACTCAACATGACTCCATGCAATGTAAATGGTCTATTATGACCTTATTTCAAGACAACAAGACTCGAAATCCCTAAAAACCAAACTTAAGACCTTTTTAACAAAACTTGCCATGGTGCCCCTGCACCAAATCTTTATATAATTAAAGCTACAAAACATTACCACTAAAAACCCTTTACCACACTATCTACAACAATAAATGTACACATAAATTGACTTTAATCATCAAATTTGAAGAAATCCACTACATTTAAAGCCTAACAAAAAAAATCTTAGCTTGATCTTTATAGCTTCAACAAAAAATAGTAAGTAAAGCACTGTAAACCAAACAAAACTACCAAAACAACTATTCAATCCATAGAAATACAGTCAAAACCTCATCTAAAATACAAAAACAGGATTCCCCCCTCCTAGTCAAAAATATTTCTCCTAGATTTGAGTGCACACATTTTACTTGCGCATTTTTCTTAAGCATTTCCAATATCTGTCTAGAAAACCAAAAATTAAAAGACCTCACCAATGCGATCGATTTGTAATCTATTTCCCAGCAAAAAATAAAGAAAATATTTTCAAAAATAGTGTTTCCATTTTTGGTGATATTGATCTGTAAACTATAAACACATTTTTGTCTTAATACCTATTGTTAATAATTTATTGCCACATTTATTATCTTAAGACCATTTAATTAAATACCTTATCTTAAGACCATTCATGGGATTGGACATCATTTCTACTACCATCATGATAGGTGACCAAGTATTCAAATTAAACATATATGAATTTCCTCTCAATCTCTATATCTTACAAAGATTCATCCAATCCTAACTTAGATTAGAAATTTTCATTTGCTCATATTTCTCAATCCCTTTATTAGCAGGGAGATTAAATGCTCTATTAGATTCATGATAAACATGTGTTATTGTGAAGTCCTCCAATTTATCTAAATTTGATAAAATTATTTATATTAATTTATTCAATCTCTAATATTTAGTTTCTTTTATTTTCTAACACTAATGTAAATAATTGAGTCTACTTCAATTTTTACACATGTTAGTCTCTTTTTTTCATATGGTTTAAGACCTTCTTATAAATCTTCAAACTTTGACTCAATGTTGGATCCTTGCTGGATTTTTTTTATTTATTTCCCAAATGAGGTTTCCCGCCTCATCCTTGATAATGTAACCTACACCTAAGGCCTTGATCTTACATCTAGAGGCCTCACTGTAATTAATTTTCAATCTACTCCTTGGAGGGACCATCCACTTTTCCTATCATATATTCTTAGAGAATTCTTGGAAGGGATCATTTTTGTAATTCATGGGGATATTTAGTAAACTATAAGATTTGATTGTTTGATCATCCTAGCTAGTGAAGGTGACTCGATCTTTTTTCTTATTTATTCAAAGATTACAAAAAATCTCATTGAAAATTATTCTATTTCACTCTTCCCAAAGTTTCCAAATTACCATTGAGGGCCTTGCTATCCATAAATATGCCCAACAATCTTTGTTGTGTAGTCACAAACAAATTTGAGACAATTGATCATCCTAGCTAGTGAAGGTGACTCGATCTTTTTTCTTATTTATTCAAAGATTACAAAAAATCTCATTGAAAATTATTCTATTTCACTCTTCCCAAAGTTGCCAAATTACCACTGAGGGGCTTGCTATCCATAAATATGCCCAACAATCTTTGGTGTGTAGTCACAAACAAATTTGAGACAAATGTACATAAAATATTTTTTAACATGATCATTATTGAGTAAGCTCCTACCAATTATGGATAAAATTATGTCTTCCATTGCTGGTACCAAAAGTTTGAATAGTTGGGAAATCTAAATAGACATATCCTCCTCCTTGCACTCACATTGTCTTCTTGTAATGATAACTCTACAATCCATATTTATTTTGTTTTAAAAAAATATTGTGACCATTTCAAAACATCTCAACCCAATCTTAAGATCATTTATGGTATTGGCCATCATTTTCATTGCCATAATTACAAGTTTCCATGGGATATCTATCATCATGATAGGTGACCAAGTCTACAATTTAGACGTATATGAATTTCCTCTCAATCTCTAAAATCTTGTGAAGATTCCTCCAATCCTCACTTAGATTATATATTTTCATTTCATCCTCTTTCTCAATTCCTCCATTATTAGGGAGATTAAATGCTCTATTAAATTCACAATAAACGTGTGCAATTTTGAAATCCTCTGACTTATCTAAAATTGATCAAATTATTTTTAGCCATTTATTCAATTTCTAATTATTTAGTTTCTTTAGAGAATCATCAAGTCTACTTCAATGTTTACACTTGTTAGTATCTTTTTTTCATATGATTTAAGACCTTCATATAATAAATCTTCAAGCTTTGCCTCAAAATTGGATCCTTTCTAGACTTTTTTTGAAATTTCCCAAATAAGGATTCCTGCCTCATTCTTAATAATTTAACCTACACCTAAGGCATTGAGATTACATATAAATGCCTCGCTAAAATTAATTTTCAGTCTACCTCTTGGAGGGATCATCCACTCCACGTATCATATTTTCTTGGAGCATTATTAGTAGGGATCGTTTTGGAAATTCATGGGGGTCTTTACTAAACTATAAGATTTGATTTTTTTTATCATCCTAGCTAGTGAAGGTGACTCTATACTTTGAGTTATTTATTCACAACTTCCAAAAATATCATAGAAAATTCTCCTATTTCACTCTTTCCAAACTTACCAAATTACCACTAAGGGGCTTACTAGCCATAAATTTTCCTAAAAGTACTTGTTGTGTAGTCACAAAAAGATTTGAAAGAGTTGCATCAAATATTTTTTAAAACCACTAGTGTACCCTATCTTTCTTATTAAACAATTTCAACAATCAATGGTGAAGGGGAATTTAAAGAAGTTGATTGATACTGTTTCTTCATTGTACTTGCATAACAAGCATATGAGGGTCCTAACACACCAATAACGTATTTCTTGTCCCTAGTAAGTATCCTTTTATGTATAGTAATTCATGTGAAAGCCTCTACTTTTGGTGGCACATTAAGTCTCCAACAAATTTCCATTGGCCAACTATGATCATGAGGACTAAGGTTTTGTATTTGATAACCAAGCCTAACTAAATAATTCTTAGAATTAGCATCACACCATACAATTTGGTCTAATTTTAGGGAGAGATTAATTTCCTTTATGTTTAGTATATTTTCTATCTTTGTTTTAGCAAAATCCTTGAGAGGTGCATTTCTAAAGTCCCCTCATTCCCAAGTGATTCCATTTCCCCCCTCTTCTCAACAGCATAGTATATGACTTTATCACCCTATACATTATCCATTATTCCTTTGCAATCACTTAGCTCGTCAAATTCTAAAAGTGGTCCATATCCAATCTAGGAGTTGGTTCAAAAATTCATATAAATGCCATTATTTATCATTAGGATGGGTGGTATGTGATAATGGGATTAATTTTCATCATAATCCCCCAAATATGAGATCCATTCAATGATGTTCCATTGTTAGGATCTTTCTTGGATCATTTGTACTAAGATACTTGTTCTATATGACTTTGTAACACTAATCACTTAGATTATTAAACATCTACCACATCAATTTTGTGCCTAATTCTACATTGTGCTATGATTATTTCAAGTGATATTGGTACCAAATTCCCTTTTTCTTCACCTCATTATATCCTAGCTTATCAATGTGATTATTTTAGTTTTATTCGATCCAAGTCTTATGATTTTTTTCATGATATTAAGTCTCTCACTAGATGTTCTTTGTTAATTATATATATTATAATTATTAATAAATCATTGTAATCATTAAAAGTTGGCCTACCACTATTATCAAATGGATTTTCCATTCTTCCACTTTTGGTTTGGAGATGTCCATAAAATTTCCCATAATATGGTTCTTATTTCCCTATTAAATAATGATACCCCTATATATTTTCTCAAAATAAAGTATATATTGATCCCCAAGAAATTTTTAATTCATTGATATTAGAAAAGGAACATAGAATGACATGGTTGAAAAAGATCAAAATCCTTGATAAACATCATCTTCATTCTCTCAATTGCTTTAGAGCATACCAAAAATGGTTGCCATATCTATACTAAGTGCATCTACACTAGGTAATTTGAGGTTGGAGACCTTGTTTTCATGTAAAATAGAAGAATACCAACTAACATAGAGGAAAATAAAGTTTGAACAAAATTTGTTAGGTGCGTATGTCGTCATTTCTAATTTTGGATCACAAGCATACAATTTGGTGACACCTAAAGGGTATGAGCTAGATGACCAAATGAAAATTGTGCATATTAAAAACTTATATTCCTAAGATATTTATAACCATCCTTTCAAAATTTCAAAAAATACCAAAAAATAAATAAATATAAAAAGCCAATAAAAAAAAATTAGTACAGAGAAATAAATCTATCCAATGATGAAAACCACTTCTTGTGGCACCTTAGGTAAGTACCGTGATGGAAAATTAGCAAAAAAGTGTCATATGTAGTAGGTGATCAATCCTATGCTTGATAATTCATCACTCCATCATCCATCACTTCACTTGGATATTAGGCTCCCCTTTTGTCACTTGATCCACCTCACCCTAGTATTGTTCACTCCATACATCCACTCCCTTATGTTCCCCTCATCCCATTTCTCCCCAACACAAGTACACTCCGCCATCTATAAAATTACTCACTCAATTATTACCCATCCATATTCATCTTTCTCTCTCATACCTTCCATTCATATATCCCTTCATCTTCACTACATCTCCTTCTATCACTACATATCCTCCTTTCTTTAATTTTAGTGTTTGGTAGGGAAAATCCCCTTGTTGATGTTTCAATTGGAATGGTTTATGGATATATTCCCAAAAATATGTCATTACCCTCCACTCCATCTTCATCCCCTTCCACCTTCAACCAACCAAGGAAAAATATATTATGCATCATTTTTCTACACCTTGTTTGGCACATCTCACTCCATCTCATTCTCTAATATATCCCAATCCTCCCCTCCCTCCCCATTCTCCCATCCATTACATCCATCACATCCATCCCAATCTTAGCTCTATCCTAATCCTAACATCACTTACTAGTATCCCATCTATGGCAATCCTTCCATCCATGCTCTCAACTTTAAATGTCATATTGGTTAGTGCTTTATGTGATTTTCAAGTGTTCATTTTCTTATCAACACATTTCTCAATTTAGTCATTTCCTATAGTCCACATTCTCCATACAACACACAATCATGCCCACCATAATCACTTATATTATGTTGTGGTACATGTTAATTTTCATTGGCTTGAAGGAAATGGAAAAGTCTTGCTTCCCTTTTTCATTGGCTTTGCCAATTGATTTCTCCTCCAAGGTTGTAAATGTGGCCTAAGTGGACATAGCACATCAATGATGGTTCAACCATCTATTTTTCTACCAAAATGAACTAAATTAGGGTTCAAATGAGGAGACTATACCCTCCCAAAATCCAAAATTACACTTCCTTTATGACTTAAGGGTGATCCCACAATACTGGTTTACAATTTTTGGCCAAACTGGACAGTAATATAATTTTTTCTAACTAAATATTCACTTCCGGGCAGCTATAGTGACTAAACCGTGAAGAATTTGTAGATGCAAACTAGTGATTTGTGACATTTTGTCTATAGATTCTAAATATATTTTTTCAAAAATTTTAGAATCGGATTGCACTTCTTTTTCCATCTCCTTTGAAAACTAGTTTTTTTCAGTAAACACCATTTTTAAGGAGTGATGCTCACCATATACAACATAACTTTTTTTCCATGAAGGATAAAAATTATAATTTTTTGAATTTATATTTGTAACTATGATATCTAATTCTTACAAATGGTTTCATAGTGTTTTATTTAATATTTTTTCCTTAATCAAGTTTTGAAGTCAAACCAATTACAATTCAGACATTGGCAAACTATATACAACATAAAAAAAATTATATGTATCCATTTTTATTTTATTTTTTTGGATAAAAAACCTATGTTTAATCATTTAACTAAAAAAATAAATACATAATAAAACCAAAAAATATTAAAATTATATTCATTGGATAGCTCATTCCAAGGACTACCATCATACAGTTGGGTCTGTAAAGTCTCCTCCATTTTCATCCTCAACTTGAGCTTCGAAGGGAAAAATTCTAGAGTTTTTTGGTGCTAGAGGGAGAGAAGGGGGGAAAAGGGGGGTTCAAGTGAACCCCCTTTCTACATCCCTTTCCTTTTATTTTTTTCTTGAGGAATGTGGGACCCAACATTTAATGGGTTCACTCGAAGGGGGGTTCTAGTGAATCCCCTTTGGGTTCACTCGAACCAGATGTTAGTTTGAACCCCCAAAAACCAATTTTTTTGCATGGGGGCATTTTTGCAACTTTTCCTTCCTCACTAGAATTGTAAACCAATTTTGTGGGTTTACCCTTAACCATTGGAAAGCTCCTCCAAAATTTTCTCTCTTTTTTTTCCCTTGAGAAATGAAAATATCCTCCTTGGTATAGTTTGTGTGTTTCTAAGCCACTTGTTTTCTCTACAAGTTCTCAAGTGAATTCTACTAGTAATACCCACTTGTCATGAGACAAAAAAATTCAAGGGTTAAACTACCTAAAGCCTCTAGTAGCAAGGTGAAAAGGTGACAAAGGTGTTAGTTATGTTTTCCTAGGATAAAAAATAAGGGCTTCAATTTTAATGAAGCATAATTTTTAGTGCCTCATTTTGGGAAGAGTTTCACCAAACATGTATATTTAACATTGGGAAAGTGTATTGTTGATCTCCATCTATGTTAAACTTAAGCTATGGGTTCCACTTGGGAATAACACATCAAAATAGGGCCATAACAATCTAAAGTCTCCTCTCAAGGAAATAATTGACTTACGAACATTTCAAGGATGGATATTTACTATATAGCAGGAATACTTGTAAAATATACCTAGAGGTTAATTCTAGGGTTAGTTTTAGGTTTATTTATGTCTCAAGGAGCTTCATATTACAACTTGAAGAGTAGATTCACCATTCACACTATTTAGTTTTGTGTTGTCTCACAAGAGACACATTAAAATGCTAGTAATATTTGAATTCAAGTTGCATCTAAGCATACCATGTGAAGATATATCTCTGGTCTCACTTATTTACCAACCCATGTTGTACCAAACTTTGTTTCATTTTCTCCAAGTAGATCCCATCAAAGGAAATTTTATGATTGATCACTTTGAAATAATCACAAGTTCCTAACTATACAAAGATTAATTAATGGACCATTCTTGTAAGAAATATAGTTCTCTTAGTCATGATGTTTTAAATTGAAAATGACATAATGTAGACACCCCAAATTCACTTCTAATTTCTTCATATTAACTTCTCATTAAATAATTAAATAAAACATTATTTAAGTACATATTCCTACAATTGACCCTTCTTCACCAATTAATCAACTAATTTTCCCCTTCATTCCCTAATGTTAATTCATTCATTCATTTGAGACTAGCCAATTAATTAATCAAATTAATCCCTCATTGAAATTTGTACCTCTAATTTTTAATGGATCATATGTGGAAAAAATAATTTGTCCTTTAATCTTATCCTTCCAATACATTTTGCATGGATCAATATTTCTATTATTCTTTTTTCATTTGTCTAAAACACTCCATACTCCCACATGTGTGAGAATAATAACTCATCCCACTCCTTTCTCACACATGTGTGAACATTCATTCCCTTCCACCTCACACCTACTTGCTTGAATCTCCTTCAATCTTGTGAATTGGTCAAATCATATCCATTGAACAAGAATATTCTTCTCTCCTTGTGATACATATCACAAGGCTATGAATCCTCTCCATGCAAATGTATCTTAGCCCTCAATTCCATCTTTCCATCTCATACCTCCATTTTTCTCTTGAGAAATATACTTAATGGATGCTTTCCACATCATTTGATATCTCTTGTCTACATGATGTCCATATGATGCATTTTTTGCTACCAAATCACTCACATAATTATACTCAAGTATGCTATCAATATAGTGACATTATAACAGAGAGAATCCACATTCAATCAATTGGAACACATCCAAATTTCATAATGAAAGTATAAATTTTGGTTTGATTATATAATATCTTGCATTTTTTTTTTATTATCTTTATTATTTTTTCTAACTTGGGTGTGATCTTTTATTTGAGTTTTAGGTTTGTATTTATTACTAATGCATTGCATTGAGCTTAAATAGGTAGTCAACAAGTTGGGCCTTGAACATTTCTACCATCTTTGGAAAGTACTCTATCATAGATCTATATCTCCTATGTCTTTTCTTGATCATTACTTTTAACCACACTTGCAATCTTAAACCTTTTATTCTATCATCTTCTTGGCTAGGAGATTGGGGAGGAGTAGGTGCTCTTGGAGGATTAATAATTGGAGCAAAAGTTGGATCTCTTAGAGGATTACTATATGGAGAAGAAGGGGCCCTAATAGAGATGGATTCAAGAGAAGAAGTGGGCGAAGGGTTCTTAGTCTAGGTTGGAGTCCCTTTTGAGGAAGGAGAATTTTTATTAAGTGATCAAAATTGGACCTCCACTTCTTCCACCTCTCTTTTTCTTTCTCATCTTCTTTCTCTTCCTTAGTTGTAGTAGATGTTTAAATATTTATTTAGGGAAAATATATTTATTATGGTAGAGGTGAGAATGATATTACCATTGGGATTTGTTATGTTTGACTTTTTAGTTGGATCTCTAGGCTTGAAGTGATTATAATGTGGGGACTGCTAGAAAGAGGCGACGAATAAAGGACTTGAATTGATACTTCTTTTGTTTCTAATTTCCTCCATAGGATTCCATCCTTACAAGAGTAATTTTTCCTTTAGATTTTTCCTTCTTTGCCTAAATTGTCTCCTAAGGTAAAGTCTTGTCCTTTTTTCTTGGAGGATCTAGTGTCATGTAACTCTCATTGACTACCTTCTTTCTCTGGATCTTTTCCTTTAGAGCTCTTTTACGACTCTCCCTAGTCCTTGGAAGTTTCTCCTTTCTATGCAATTTCCTTGGGAGAACCTATGTTGTCCATGACATATAGATTTTTAAGATATTTATTAAATTATCTCTAGATCACTCCCCAAATTCTAAATTTGTTGTCTAGGGATCTTGTGTAGAGTAATCGATCCTATGATAGGCTAATTGAACACCTCATATTCATTGCATGATGGGTCCATGATTTACCCATCTCCCTTGAGGTCCTTGGGGATTTGTTAATTTTGATGTTTATGTTCTAAGGGAAATTAATACAAAAATCATTGATCCTTACCTCATGTCCATCTAAATAATCTACCCAATATTCCTCAAGTTTTTTTTCATATTTATGGAATGCTCCAATCATAGGCTCTTTCTTTTCAATTCAATTAAATCTTCTTTTTTTTATACACAAGTATAGATTTATATTATATTAAAAAAGTTTAGACTATGAATAGTTGCCAACGTAGGATAAAATATTCACCTTCAACCACCAAGAAATTATGCCCAAAAAAACTAGATAACTACCATGAAGTCCACCCGCCAACCAACCCATCCAAAAAAACTACCTAAAACTAGATTTATACCAAAATGGCCACCATGGCCAATGCCATCAACAGAATATAGTCCTAGCTTTTAAAAGAAAAAAAAAACCTAACCTAGACTAAACTAGGGCCCAACCTAACCAGACTTACAAAAAATGGTTCATCTCTGCAAATTCCTTGAAATCTTTTTTCCATTCCACACCCCCAGCTTCTAGCTATTGAAAATTGAGGTGTTTATGTAGCTTAATACTTTGTAAAAGTATTATACTTGCTGATCTAAATATGTATTCTTTGTTACAGATTATTTGTGGGTGATTATCTAATTAATTCATTTTATCATTTGTAGAATGGAGACAAAAGGTTGTAGAAGAATTAGATGGGATATTAGAAGATACACAACACATACCGTGGAGAAACCCTTTCAGGAAAAAACTCCACCAAGAATCAATGTATTATTTTATCTTTGAAGTAGATTACAATAACTCCAATTTTTGCTTGAGAATGCTTCTTTTTCCTTTGCCAAATCTTCTTCACAACCTGCAATAAAACTAATACAAACTCTCTTCAACTTCCTTGAGATAAATAGGCTATAATTAACCTTGTAAACTCCAAAGAGTTACAATTACAAATCTCAAAGCTTATCACCAAAAAACCTATGCCTATCTCTTGAAAGTAGAGTTCTACCATGAAGAACAATGTCAAATCAACTCCTTCATCCATTTGGGCATCCCAAATTGAAGTCATAACTCAACCTTTATTTCCTTAAATATTTTCAAGGCTTATCCTCAAAGTTGGTGTGCAAGAATGGGCCCACTTAACTCAACCTTCTAAAATATCTTAACATGCAAAGTGTTAACTCCAAGAAGCCAACTTAGGCACCCAAGGTGGGTCCAAGTCATTCTCTATTAACTAAAACATATCTCTCCACCATTCATGAGAGAATGGTCATCCCCTGTTAACTAAAGGTAGTCACCTATTATCTTTCATGCAACTCAAGTCATTAGTCATGCATTCCAAGTTAAATGAAGTCAACTAGCATTCAACTAAAACTAACTAAAGATAACTGAACCATAATTGAATTGAACTAAACTAAACTAATTCTAAACTAAACTAAACTAAACTTCATGCATGTAAACATCAATCCCTAACTCCTAGGATCTTTACATGCATTCAAAAGTGTTATTTTTTACTCCAAACAGTTAACTTAACTCAAGGTGAGTTCCACCTTCCATGTGGGTGCCCTATGTGCTTCTATTATTTAGGAACTCATCTTGGATGCCCTCACATGCTCCTATCATTTAGAATTAATTACAAATGTCAATTAACATGATTATTTCATTCAAAATTAATCTCTTTCTAATCCTAGTGTTTGGGGAACACTTTCTAAGAACTTAGGAGATACATGAAATAATGTTTAGGATTGCAATTAAATGGCATCTTATTCCCAACACCAACAACCTGAAGAATTTATTCAGGAATTCCACCGCCACTATTGCTACAATCCTATGCTTCAAGAGGGTAGAACCACTTAAGTTGAGAAGAAACAAGTATAGTTTGATAGCCTCGTCTGAACCCCAGAGGAGCTCAAAGTCACAGGGACACAAAATGCCTCTTCCAACCACCACAACACTCAGAACTTCATCAACCCCTTCCACCAAATCTTCCCTGAACATTTTTACAAGCAACAATTTCGCCTCAACTTTATTGACATGGTTATCTTGGAGAGAATCCAAAAACCTAGATGAAATATGCAGATTACCCTTCCATATTCCTTTTTCATCAAATGCTTGACACCCAAGATCATTTTGGTTGCCACCACCACCAAAGGATCATTATTGAGAAGGATCATTTTTAGTCGATGATCCATTATTTCTCTAAAAGAAGCTTGTCAAGCTAGCAACATCAATGAAATCAGGGTATCTGCCCCAAATCTTGCCAACCCATCCACCGACACCTCTATCAAAAACCTTGAGCACTTGGCCTTTGACGCCCAAGCACATACCACACACTTCTAGAATGAAATTGAGCACCACTATAGCCGAAGACAATAAAATGAGAAAGAAAGCACACCTTAATTGGTCTTAAACCCAACCCAACATGGATTAATGCCAGGTACTTAGCAACCACCATCTCCACTAATGAGTCACCTCCAAACATACCGAAAACCTACCGAAAGGACTAAGTCCATCAAGCCAATGCACTCTAGTTGGCCTTGGAAAGGGTGACATCACCTCACCATCAATACTCCTACTAGCAAAACATGACGTTTCCTTCCAACTCCAACTCATGAAAGCCCTCCCATTTTAGCCACCTGACCCAAATCACCAAACAAGGTGGAAAATTTTCCACATCCCCTCTGCCAGGTTGGAGGGGTGCCCACCCTACCACCCACTCAATTAAATCCATTTTTAATATGATCATGGAGGTTCATCAAATAGATGACCAACTCAATTGACAAAAATAGACCCTCAATTCCCTATACTTTTCATTTTTTACTATTTATTTATTTATTATTCATTAAAATATATAAACTAAAAATATTATTATTATCAGCAAAAAATAATAAAATTATTTAATTAAAATCTATTTAAATAAAAAGAATAAATAAATCATTATATATAAACATAATTGAAAGAGACTTAAACCTCACACACAATTTATACACCTACAAAAAACATCGAATAACAAATAAAAATAAAAATGAGATTATAACTATTCAAAAGTGAAGAGATACTAACAATATCTTTCCACTTTTTTTTACTTTTAAAAAATTATTTTTATAATGAAGTGAAAATAATATGAATTAAATGTTGTTACATGACTCTTTCATCTTCCACATGCTTTCTTGTATGTGTTTCTTCTAAGAGATTCTTAAAAAAATTATTGTTAAAATATAAACTATATTTAATCACAAAGATTCATGTCTCATGTAAGAGACACACCTATCCATGTATAATATCTATTTTAGGATCTCTAGATCCATATTTTTTATAGTAGAGAACTTACAATATCAATTTAAGCTCTCCAATTTTTTGCATGGTATCACAAAAATTTAAAGATCTTATCAAGGATTGAAGTATGGAAGGATTCAAGTGCATGATTATTTGGTGTTTGGACTACACTTTTGAAATTCACTAGATATAAATCTACATCTAGAATCATTAATGTGGATATGTGTTGTTGTGAGGGATGGATTAGTTTATAGAAGTGCAATTTATGATGAGATTTTGTGGCATTAGTTGTTGTGAAGACTAGGAGTGGTGTGCTAGATATTTTATGGTACCAAAGTGTTTGTGCAGTGATGAAATGTGAACTATCTAGTGCACATGGAAATGTAGGTGAAACTTAGCTATCATTGTCGTAATAGTTCTTCATCATTTGTGGAATCAAATTATATGTTTGTGTATAAGATTGAATTTTCATCCTATGCACAATTCCCCTTTTTTCCTTTATACACTTTAGAAAACCAAAGTCAAAGGCTTAAATTTACTTAAGCCCACTGTTAGTGGTCCACGTGGAGCCTATTTTATGTTTCGGTGGAGGCGTTTCTATCAGGGATGCCCACGCAGTGTACAGACATTTGTGTGGCACACTTATGTCCCTAGTAGATTCCTACGGTTGAGCCAACAGAGGCATTACTCTTCCTATTGGCAACAAAGTTGTAACGCCTCCTTCGGCCAACCGACCGAATATGGTTGTTTTCTTCCTCATTCCTTCATATTCACTCTTTCAATTGGCATTCCAACTCTTCATGAACTCTACACAACTTATTCCAAGCATTGAGCAAGCTCTTCATCACATCAAGCTCTCACAATACTCTACAAGCTCACTCACTTCAAGCATTCCAAGCATTCCATTGCAGCAACATCACACTCCATCACTTCAGTAGAGCACATTTGGGACCACGCCATTTGCAGCAGAGGCTTGAATTCCTCTAATTTCTCCCCCAAGAAGCCTTGAGTTCTCTTGGTGGAGGTGGTAAGCTTCCCTCTCCTCTCCTCTATCACGTTGGTTGAGTAGCATAGTATTGTTTTGTAGTGCTTATTTTATTTCTTTACATATTACTTCTTTATCTCATTTCTTTGGTTTTTTGTGGCAGTGGAAACACCTAAACTAGGGTCTAACTGAGGTAGGCCCCTATACATCCCCCCAACATTTTCCCTTCTTTTTGTGTGTAGGCATACAAGCTCTCAGAGAATTATCTAGCAAACGAGTTCATTGGTGAGATTCTCCTCATTTTCATCAATCTTTCCTATTTACTTTATAACATTGGAGATTATTTAGTTTACTTAGTTCTGTCATTTTGGCCCTTTAGTTAGCTTATTGGGTTGTTAGCTAGTTTTTAGTGGTTTGACCTTGTCTTTGTCATTGTCTAGCCGTATAGACGCCAACACATCACATTGTCATCCAAAGTCCACGCTTCTATCCTCAGACAGAGAGCTTTCTAAGATGAAGTGTTAAACCTAGAAACTAGCTCACCTAGCTTCTTTCTGCACTTCAGGCCCGTTGAGTAACTAAGAGACCCTACGGTCCTCGTTACCCTCACCTTACATACCCTAAACATTGCACTTATCTGAGGTAAGTTAGGGCAGCCTCTTGCATCTCGACCCTTTGTGACCTAGGGTCTTGTATGCGGTGGTCCCCTTGTCTTACATTTTTGGTGAACCCGACGTGAACCAATGCTTATTCATCTACTGGTGTTAAAAAACTTCCCTTGGATATTTTTTGATTGTTGTGACATCGAGCATTGTGAAGGTTTATGAGCATCATAACCTAGTCCAAAAAATTTGGGCATATTGTGAGGAGAAGTGTATGACACCTATCGATGGATAGGAAAAAGGTCTCGCTTGGTCTCTTTGTAGATCTTTTCTCTGGTCTTGTCGTTAGTTTGGCTGTGTAGGAGTAGTTATCGAGGAATGAGATATGGTTCGTTGACAAAATTGATCACATTCCCATTCCTCCTGCATCTCCCATGCCATTATTGGTGGATGAGCATGAGGCCATTAAAATCCTTATCGAATATGTGTCCACCCTTACGAAGGAATTGGGAGACCTTGAAAACCATTTGGAAAGAAATCTGAAGATGGATAGAGCCACTCGGGTTGTCAGTGAATTAAAACATATGATGGATAAAGATCAAACATGTGTAGAGCTTCTAAGTATTCTCTTCAGTATTGCCAAAGCGTGTGCCCCTTCGAGTAGCTCTAGTTTTGCATGAGGAGTCACCTTCAAAGAATGTGAGGAACAACTAGGGGTATCAATGCCTCCCACTTCTGTTTACATGGCTGATGTGGTCCCTTCCATTAGTATCCCTTCCATCCTTGAACAACTAAAAACTATCAAGGTAAATAAGGTCCCATTGGGCTTTAGCTTTACCCCTTTTGTCGCCTCTAGTGGTGGAGGTCTTGGCAGAATAGGTGGTGGGGGCTTTGGTAGTGGCAGTGGATCTGATAGCAGAGGTGGTGTTGGTGGAGGTGGATCTGGTAGAGGTCATGGCAGTGGTTCTGGCAAAGGCTCTGGTAGTGGCTCTGGCGGAAATCACAACAGTGGTGGTTCCAGAGGCAGAATTGGTAGTGGCTCTGGAGGAGGTTCCTCTAGCCCTTTATCTTCTAAAAACCCCATTCTGAACACCTTGCTTTAGAATATGGGTAAGGTACAGATTTAGTTCGCGAGCCTTTCCTAGGCCTCCACCCAACCCATTTTCTAGCATTTTTTCCAACATAGCCCATTGTCAGTTGCCATCTTAAATACTCCCTTCCCTTAGGGAATGGAGATTCCAAAGTTTGAGAAGTTTGGTGGTAAAGGGGATCTACAAATGCACGTGTTTTCCTTTAACACTCTCTGCATCGACTTCTTCCATCACGATGCCTTGATGGTTAAACTATTTCCCCGATATCTCAAGGACACAACACTTGAGTGGTACTGTTTCTTGCCTGACAATTCTATTTTTTTTGACCAACTTGTTAATCAATTCCTTAGACAATTCCATGCAAACATCAAGAAAAGATGACCTTCTCATATCTCGTCCGATGTAAGCAAGGAGACAATGAGAAGATCATTGATTTCATTGTGCATTATCAAGCACTTCTTTCACAAATCTCATATCAGCTTCCCGATTTCAGTGTGCAGAAGGTATTCATAGACAACTTACAAAGGCCTTGGCAAGAGAAGTTCACCTTGATGAAATACCCTTCTTTTGCACACTTGTGTGCAACTTTACAAGAGTACCAATAGATGGTTGCTTAGTTCGAGGGATCCTCCTCATGCTCCCATTCTGAAAGGAAATCCATCATGTGAATCTCTGGAAAGGGAAAAATCATTACAAATGTGGTGGTCGCTATCAATGACAATGGCCTCAAACACAACTGAAAAATTTACAAATTTGTCTGAATCTTATACTTCTGTCTTACAAAAGCTATTAAAGGATAAGATCATAACTTTACCAATCCCTAAGCCTATTAAGGAACCCTATCCTAATTGGTATGATGGGAGTGCTTATTGTTATTGGTATGATGGGAGTGCTTATTATTAGTACCATTGTGTTAATGGACATGATATCGAACATTGTATGTGGTTGCGTCATGAATTACAAGACCGCATCGAGGATGGTAGCATTCATCTCGATGGGAATAAATAAAATGTTAACAAATCAGTGGTGAAAGCAAATAGTGAATTGCAGATATACACGAACCCATTCCTGTCACACTCTGCTAACATGATATTGATCCCACTGATCCTGTTTCTTAACCTGAGGCCTATGTAAACATGGTCACGATAACCTCTACTATTCCACCTGCACTTGGTTCAATGATTATTACGTTTATAGTGCAAGATCTACCCTTAAACAACAAGCCTTCACCCATTTACATTCCTGCTCATGTCAATGGTAACATTGTGATGAGAGCCTTGATAGACCCCATGAGTCATGTGAATGTTATTATTGAAGATACATTGGTATTAAATTCACTACAAAAAGAAAAGTATGAAGAAACCAAATCTACCATTTGTACCCACGATGGTATGAGTCTTAAACCTTATGGATCGGTCACTTTATCTATCCTGGTTGGACCTAGGACTATCGACATAGTCTTCGATGTCATCCCGAAGTCAGACCTATTCAAAGTGAAGCTAGGCATTCCTTGGTTAGCTTCCATGAATGGGATCGCCTTCGTCATCCACAAATTTTTAAAGTTTTCCCATGAGGGTGTCATGTATGTAGTGCATGATACTAGATATTAGTTTTCCCATGAGGGTGTCGTGCATGTAGGGTGTCCACTTCCTTTGAGAATGAATTTACAAGGATTATGTGAAGTACAAGACTGGGGGAAAAGGGGAGCCTAAGTTGACCCTTACTGCAATAGAAAAATTGGTCGCCTCCTCTTCCCAAGATGAGAAGAAGAGCCCATGCTCATGACTACTCCTTCCCCAAGAGAGAAAGAGAATTCCACATTGGCCCCTTCTCCTTCTTGCAAAGGTAAAGAGAAGGCTATACTGTCTTCTCCCTCTTCCCTGAAGAAAGAGGAGAAGCCCATAATGGCTCCCTCTCCTTCTCATAAAGGTGAAGAAAAAATGACTTTCTCCCAGACTGCCCCGTCCTCTCCCCTTTCCTGGGAAGAGTAATGGATGAGCAAGCCTGACAGTTATCCTCTGAGTCTGATGATTCCTCCTTGGTGTAGGCCCAAGATTAGAATCGCAGATCTTCCTAATGAATTTCCTGGACAATGGTACTACTTATACAACAAAAAGAAAGGTTCTCATAGAAAATTCAATGTGTGGCCCCCTACTTCTCCTACTCCCAAGGTAGTGAGCAGAAAGAGGCCCACTGTCGAGGCTCTCTAGTTGACTCCTGTCACTCCTCAACCTGCTCCCCTACTCTTGTATAGGAACACGTTCCTCTGCTCGAAACCATAGTGGACGTTCCTATGGTTGAGCAGGAACCTCGTGTTCCTTTGCAAGCTCTGACTTCTAACTCCAAGAGCCATAGAAACTACCTTGCATGTGAATGCAAGTGTCGCCAAAAGGCTCTCTTGGCCAAGCATGCCGCCTCACAGCAGAAGGAGGAAGGAATGACCGCTTCTATTTCAAGACTACCTACAATGTCTCCTTCATCCCTTCCTACTATTCCTCTTTAGTTTGATCCACTCCTGGCTTCCGTTGTGAGCACACACACACCTAACCCTAAATGGGGTCAGGTGTTTATTTCTCCTTCGGTGGAGCTACCTTTGCTAATGTCTATTTTGAATATTCAACCCTTCCCAAAGCCCATGGGCATGGTTAATAGCTCGGTCATGTCTGCTACAGTTATTTCTTCCTCTTCCTCTACACCCCTATCTTCGTCTGTGGGGAGTTCATCTCCTCCCATGAAGAAAGAGGTGGAGGTTGGTCCTTCTAGCAATGAAGGACATAAGAGGAATTCACCTTCTCCGCAAGGTGGTCGTGCGATGACTTGTTCCATCCTTGTGACAGAACTAGTCCTGGCTTCCCCTGAGTTTGTCACTGCTCCTAAATCATTTGGCGAGCCTAGCGGTGGATCTCAAGCACAACCTATACCATCCACTAAGAATAAGCATGAGGCTCCCACGGGATGCATGTTCAATTCTGTGGAAGAAGTCCCAGACCTATTGAGGATCTTCACAAAATCACTGACTTTGACTCCACAAGAGCTCGACGGAGAGGACCTCAAGGGTCCCTCTTCCTTGGCCCTTGTTGCAGGAGGGCTGGATGCTCCTCTTAACATTCCACCCTTGCAGGATCGTCCTCCTTCCCCCTATGAGGATCTAGATTGGGAAGTAGACGACCTCTTGATTGATCAGTGTTAGGAGGAGGCCCCTTTTCTTGATCTTGTGTGTGTGTGCTTTGTGATGTGTTCCCCCGTACTTGTGCTATGTGTGCCTGGATGACCCTCGTCACCCTTGTTGGTGCTTGGATACAGGGATGGTTTTTATGTCATAAACCTTCTTCTATTTGTATCATCATTCTTCCATGTTTTTGATTGATTTTTGATAAACTAGGGATGATGCAAAGTGTTGGGAGCATTTAGGCTTCCCTTCCATGTTGACCCATTTTTTTATTTTTTACTTTGTTTTTTGTGCATTCTTCTTGATCTTGTTGGGGATTGATGATCTTTCACCTTACATTGCGGTTACCTATTATTATATGAGCTTGGATAGATCTAACCCCGCTAAACTAGATCCCCCTATGTACTTTTTTTCACTTTTCCTTTTCTCTTTTCCTTTCCCTTCATCTTTCTCTCTTCTTTGCTTGAGTTGTCCCTCCTATGTGTGACAACGCTCTTCTTTAACACTTCAATTTTTAGAAAATGAATTCATTGCCAAAGAATCTTTTCTTGAAAGTCTTTACAACATGTCTTCCTTAAGATTGCATACTCAACTTGAAACCCTAATGGAATGTGTTTCCTTCATCATGGGTTCATAAAGAAAGGACTTCAAAACCTTCCTTTGAAGTGGGAACTGCTTTGATTTCCCCTTGCATGGGAGCATGACCTTCCTTTTGAATTCCTTGATGAAGTGAACATATTTCGAAAGGATTCCTTAATGACAAATCACTCTAATGTGAACAATCGCTTTTGAATTTCATGTCCCTTGAGTGGAACCCCCTTTTCTTCTTCACGGTGGGTTCCCTAGGGACCCTTGCTTCAAAATCCTTTATAACAAATGGACTTTTTTACATCGGGGACAACCTGACTAGATTCATTCCATTTTCCCTTTCGTGTCTAGCTTGGGGGCAACCTGACTAGACCTTACTTTTCAAACAGTGCATCCCTTGAGTGGACCCCTCTCCTTTTGAAGGCTTCCTAAGGGACCCCTTTGAAAGTATTTCAATTTTTGTGACTGGCCACTTTAGACATGTTCTATCTGCAGGTAGATGTGTCATCGCTTTAGACATGTTCTATTTGTGGGTAGACAAGTCACCGCTTTAGACATGTTCTATCTGCAGGTAGACATGTCACCACTTTAGACATGTTCTATCTGTGGGTAGATATGTCACCGCTTTTGACACGCTCTATCTGAAGGTAGACGTGTCATCGCTTTATACATGCTCTATCTGTAGGTAGACGTGTCACTGCTTTAGACATGTTCTATCTATGGGTAGACATGTTTCCACTTTAGATATGCTCCATCTGTGGGTAGACGTGTCGTCACTTCCTAACTTTGCAAAGTCTACTTCCTTGGGGCTTCCTCCATGCGAGAGATCTTGGGGGTTTCCTCCTTCTAGGTCCATGGGCCTATAAGATGCTTTGTTCCAACTTCATAGTTCCAAGCAGTTATGAAGTCCTTCACATCTCCTACACCTTCGGGTACGCTAGATTGAGTACTGCTTTCTCGATGGTTCAGGTATACTTTTCTAACCCTACTTTCTTCTTGATCCACTTTACTGAACACTCATCGATACTCATGCTCGCTAAAGTGGGGGGAAAATATATAAGAGCAAATTTGCACCCTACACACAATTCCCTTTTTTTCCTTTATACACTTTAGAAAACCAAAGTCAAAGGCTTAAATTTACTTAAGCCCACTTTTGGCGGTCCACATGGAGCCTATTTTGTGTGTTAATGGAGGCATTTCAGTCAGGGATGCCCGTGCAGTGCACAGATGTTTGCGTGGCACACTTACGTCCTTGGAAGATTCTTGCGAATGAGCCAACAGAGGCATTACTCTTCCCATTGGCAACAAATTTGTAATGCCTCCTTCGGCCAATTGACCCGAATATGGTTGTTTTCTTCCTCATTCCTTCATATTCATTGTTTCAATTAGCATTCCAACTCTTCATGAACTCTACACAGCTACTTCCAAGCATTGAGCAAGCTCTTCATCACATCAAGCTCTCACAACACTCCACAAGCTCACTCACTTCAAGCATTCCAAGCATTCCATTGCAGCAACATCACACTCCATCACTTCAGTAGAGCATGTTTGGGACCACGCCATTTGCAGCAAAGGCTTGAGTTCCTCTCATTTCTCCCCCAAGTAGCCTTGAGTGCTCTTCATGGAGGTGGTAAGCTTCCCTCTTCTCTCCTCTATCACATTGGTTGAGTAGCATAGTACTGTTTTGTCGTGCTTATTTTCTTTCTTTACATATTACTTCTTTATCTCGTTTCTTTGGTTGTCCATGGCAATGGAAACACCTAAATGGGGGTCTGACTAAGGTAGGCCCTTATACAGTCCCCCAACATTTTCCCTTCTTGTTGTGTGTAGGTGTAAGAGCTCTCGGAGAATCAACTGGCGAACGAGTTCATTGGTGGGATTCTCCTCATTTTCATCACTTTTTCCTATTTACTTTATAACATTAGAGATTATTTAGTTTACTTAGTTCTATCATTTTGGTCCTTTAGTTAGCTTGTTGGGTTGTTAACTAGTTTTTAGTGGTTTGACCTTGTCTTTGTCATTGTCTAGTTGTACGAACGACAACACACTTTTGAGACACCAGCATGTCACGTTGTCATCCAAAGTCTGCACTTCTATCCTTGAACAAAGAGCTTTCCAAGATGAAGTGTTAAACCCAAAAACCAGCTCGCCTAGCTTCTTTCTACACTTCGGGCCTGTTGAGTAATTGAGAGACCCTATGGTACTCGTTACCCTCACCTTACATACCCTGAACATTGTACTTAGCTGAGTTAAGTTAGGGTAGCCTCTCACATCTCGACCCTCCGTGACCTGGGGTCTTGCACACAGTAGTCCCCCTCTCTTACAATTTGATTCTAGTTTAACTTGAAAGAACACAATTGGTAAGCAAAAGTGAGAAGAGTAACTTGTAGCATCTAAAGTGATTGTTATGTTTTTCACCATTGAAAGCAATCATGACATTACAAATATATAATTTAGTTTCCATGATCTTAAGGTTGAAGTTGGCAAGATACAATCTAAACTCAGCTGCATACAATAAGGCATGTGTAGGGAGAGATGACACTGGGTGAAAGATTATAATCCATCATATAGAGGTATGTGCATAAGGAATATATTCATAATAGCATCATTCAAAGACACTTTGATATATATTTTATGAGTTCATGGTGAATAGTTTTGAAAGTGAGTAGAGAGATCATAGATAAATATTTTATTTTCAAGGATTTAAATTTAGGCCATATATAATGCATAATTGTAAATATTAATGTCTATGGATGGTGTATTTGGTATAAACATCCACATTTGAATTTTGAATGATTAGCAAGGAAAAAGTTATATTTCTATCAAAATCATAGAAATTGTATTCATCACCAAAAGAGATCATTGGTATACAAAAACCCCAAAACATCCATAAGAAATCTGCAAACTTGGTAATATTTGTTTAGTTATCTCATTGATAAGATAAAGTCATTGGTTGTAACTGATAAACACATTATTCAAGGATAAAATATCATTTCCAAAAGTCACCAGGGGATATTGATTGCCAAGTTCGGTATAGATATAAAGATCGTTGAAGATAAAGAAGCTACCAAATATTGAAACAAGGGAAAAAATATTAGTAAAGGGAGTAAAGTTGTAGGTTTAATTCATCATATTATTTGTTAAAAATTATTACCTCTCATCACACATTCACTCTACTAGCAAAAGTGGGCTGAAGAAGATAATATATGAAATATTAAAATTTCAAATAGAAACTATTTAAAAGATATTGTAAATAATTGAAGATAAAAGTTGTCATCCAATTCAAAAGAGACACCTCTTTTAAAGGAGAAGATCACAAATTTTGAAGAGGTTGAATTTTGCAATAAATCTACCAATTTGAGAATAAATTACATGTGATAAACGACAAGTGAGAAGAGATTGTAGCTTTAGAAGAAATTCTATCTACATCTATTATTGAAATTTGAACAAAGAAAGCTAATTGCAATTTTTTGTAAATTTCTCACAACAATTGATGAAATTTGCAATATTTGGTAAAGTATAATCTTGAGAAGATATGAATTAAGTGGTAGATCATTTAAAATCATGGAAGAGTGCAAGTGGTACATCCACCAAATTCAGTTTGCATCAGGTGTTACACAAGTGATTGTTTTTAGTTAAAACTTAATTGTATAATGAAACTATTTGTTCCAATGGGAAAGACTAGTAAAAGAGTGAAGAAGAAAAATGAGAATTTACTATATGTAAATAATATTTTGGAAGAAGAGCTTGAGAAAATTAGAAAGAAAACATGAAGAATTAGTAGAGGAAGAAAAGTGACAAAGGAAGATATATCAAAATTGAGAGAAGAAAATAATTTGTCCAATCAATTAATTGAATCTTACATAAAGGAGAATTAGTGTCTAAAATCTAAGCCTACACTATGTAAAGTGACATGTGATACAATTTGGGAAAATATGGATAAGGAATTATAGAGCCAATTGAGCCAATAGTGAGGCCAAAGAATGAAGGCCTTGGATATGCTAGTTAAAATAAAAATGATACTATATGTGTTATAAGTTCAAACAAATTATCTCAAGAAGTATAATACATACAATGTTCTCATTGTCATAGACATGGACATAAGAAAAAATGTGTTGGGATCTTCATCCTTGTAGTATTTGTGGATTGAAGAATCATTATGAGAAATTGTTTTGGAACAAAAAATGGAAGAAACAACCTCTACAAGATAGTATATAGATGGATTATGGATGGATTGGCATATCTAATTGAAAAAGGTCACAAGTATGTTCAAAATGTTATACAAGCATAAATATTCTCATGGCAAACAAAATAGCAATCATGCAAAGTTGGATATCATCCTAGAAACCATGTAACTTGATCTTTTAAAAAATTACTACTATAAAGGCTACTTGAATTATATCCATGTAGTGTTGTGAGATTTGAAGTTAGAGAGTTCATATATGTGAGATTTGAATTAGGAGCACTCATATATGTAGAATGGGTACCATTGATCATAAATATCATTGTTGAATGGTTATAATATTGATCCCAAAGATCATTATTGAACCTGAAAAGTTATACTATTGATCACAAAGATCATTGTTGAATGGTTGTAATGTTGATTACAAAGATCATTGTTTAACAGGTAAAAGTTGTATTTTTGATTGCAAAGATCATTGTTGAATTGTTGTAGCGTTGATTGTAAATTTTAATGTTGAACCTAAATGGTGATAGTATTGATCAAAGAGATCATTGTTGGATAGTTGCAGTATTGATCATAGAGATTGTTGTTAAATTTTTGAAGGTTTTGGTCACAACAACCATTGTTGAAATTGATTGTAAAGATCAACATTGAATTTGTGAAGGTTTTGATCACAAAGATCATTGTTGAAATTGATCACAAAGATCGCTTCTAAAATTGATCATAGCTATCATTGTTAAATTTGTGAAGGTTTTGATCATAAAGATCATTGAGAATGCTTCACTTCCTTTATCAATATAACTATGAAGAAAGTCTCGCTATGGATAATGATGGAAAAAATTAATCAATGCTATTCAAAACAAAGATAAGTTTTTATATTTTCAAGAAAGCATTTTGTTAAATATTTTTTAAATATGCATGGGTAACTAAAAAACTTATTTATAGGTGGCCCCCATCATCTAGTTAAGTTGTGTGATAAAATAAAAGTTACATGGGGTGTTAAATTATGGACTATATTTATTCACAAAGAGTCATGTCTCATGTAAAAGACACACCTATCCATATAATATCTATTTAAGGGTCTTTGGATCCATTATTTTTTATGGTTGAGATATAACAGTATCAATTTAACCTCTCTAATTTTCTACAATTATTGTAGATATAATCAAACTTCAATTTATCTTGATAGGATGTCTTATTGACTTTTACTTAGTCAAAACAACCCACTTCCTTATCAATTAAATACTAAATTATTAGTATAAACCTCTAAATTAGAATGTGGGCTTCCAACTACCCTTACACTTAGCTAATTAATCAACAAATTTTAATCACTAAAATAATATTATAAATATAAAATTACTACTAATTATTGAAGTGAATCCATAATCCTCTTTTTGAGAGCTGATTAAACCACAATTTTAATTGATAAAAAAAATATTATGCATATTATCTCTTTGTATTATTGATTAAGATAAGCATCAATCTATTAATATAAAAATAAAAATAATATCCATGAAGATGCACTTTCAATAATTAAAGACATTTTGAATAAGATTCATTGTCTTATCATCTTTACTTTTGTCAAAATCTCCCACTTGAGTTTGTTAAAAGAATAATTATTACTAAATTAATAACTTATATACCTCTAAATTAGAATATGAGCTTCCAACTACCCTTACACGCAACTAATTAATCAAAAAAAATTGATCACTAAAATAATATTTCAAATATAAAATTACTACTAATTATTGAATTGAACGAAATCATCTTTTTGTGAACGGATTAACTCATAATTTCAATTGATAAAAAAAAATATTATAAATATTCTATCTCTTCGTATTGTTGATTAAGGCAAGCATCAATCTATTAATGTAAAACTAAAAATAGTATCCATAAAGAAACATTCAATAATGGAAGCCAATTTGAATAAGATTTCTTGTCTTATCATCTTTACTTTTGTCAAAATTTCCCACTTACATCTATTGAAAGAATAATTATTACTAAATTAATAGTATATACCTCTAAATTAGAATATTGGCTTCTAACTACCCTTACATTTAGCTAATTAATCAACAAATTTTTATCATTAAAATAATTAGCCAATAGGCTACATATAGTGTGAGGTTTGAGTTTGAAACAAGTCTAACCATTGTCGAGTTGTCAAAAACAAGTTTTAGCTACATTTAATGGTAAACCAACTTCCTTTTAATGGTAAAAGCCTCCAAAATCTCACTTATCACATAAAACCTAGATAAATATTGATTTGACAATTGGATGGGCATTTTATTTCCATTTGCAATGTTTTTTTGTTAATTTAATGGCAACTTTTTTTTTCATTTGCATTGCTTTATGTTTTAAATCTGGATGTAAATATTATATAATCACATAATACTTAATTTCTTTAATAAAAAAATCTAGATTTCTCAAAGTTTATTTCATTCCATTATTTAACATTTATTATTAATTGTTTAATCCATCCACATGCAAGTAGAATTTGCATGTGTAACATGCATATAGTTTTCTATGGAATAATTTGAACCTCCTTTAAGCGCAAGTAATAGTATTACAAATATAAAATGACTACTAATTATTGAGGTGAATGAAATCCTCTTTTGTGAATTGATTAACCCATAATTTTAATTGATAAAAAAAATTACTATAAATATTATATCTCTTCGTATTCTTGATTAAGATAAACACCAATCTATTAATATAAAAGTAAAAATAATATCCATAAAAACACTTCAATAATGAAAGACATTTTGAATAAGATTCCTTGTCTTATCATCTTTACTTTTGTCAAAATCTCTCACTAACTTTTGTTAAAAGACTTCACTTGCACATTGAACGGTCTGCAAAAAATTAGATAACATTTCACTATCATCATTAAAGTTAAAGTGAAAGTTAAAGAGAGGAAAGGAAAAAGAATATGTGCGCTAAAGTGAAAGTGAAAGTTAAAGAAAGGAAAGGAAAAAGAATATGTGCGCTAAAGTGAAAGTGAAAGTGAAAGTTAAAATTAAAGAAAGGAAAGGAAAAAGAATATGTGCGCTAAAGTTAAAGTGAAAGTTAAAATTAAAGAAAGGAAAGGAAAAAGAATATGTGCGCTGAAAATTAGTTAGATACCTAACATTTCAAAGTTAAAGAAAGAAAAGGAAAAAGAATATGTGTGCTAAAGTGAAAGTGAAAGTAAAAGTTAAAATTAAAGAAAGGAAAGGAAAAAGAATATGTGCGCTAAAGTTAAAGTGAAAGTTAAAATTAAAGAAAGAAAAGGAAAAAGAATATGTGCGCTGAAAATTAGCTAGATACCTAATGTTTCAAAGTTAAAGAAAGGAAAGGAAAAATAATATGTGCACTAAAGTGAAAGTGAAAGTAAAAGTTAAAATTAAAGAAAGGAAAGGAAAAAGAATATGTGCGCTAAAGTTAAAGTGAAAGTTAAAATTAAAGAAAGGAGAGGAAAAAGAATATGTACGCTAAAATTAAAGTGAAAGTTAAAATTAAAGAAAGGAAAGGAAAAAGAATATGTGCACTGAAAATTACCTAGATACGTAACGTTTCATTATCATCGTTAAGGTTAAAGTGAGTTAAGGTTAAAGTGAAAGTGAAAGTAAAAGAAAAATAAGGAAAAGAAAATGTGCGCCGTCCATAGCCCATCATGTCTGCAACTTATTGTATATCTTTGGTCATTTCACTGCAGGTTCGTATGCTTTTGGTCATTTCTCTTCTCTTTTACCAAGGAAAACAAATTATATTCCATTATAAAAATCTATCATGGCAGGCACTGCAAAGTTCTTTACGTCATGTGGAAGGAAAACTGGCGTCCACTAAGTTGCTTACTTTTCTGGCTTTTCTGGCCCCACCTCTCACATTTTTCTACTTTTCTTCTGCAGATTACTGTACGCTTTTGTTATTTTTTGGTCTGATCACCGACGCCCCCTTCTCTTAACCAAGACAACTAAGCTTATTTTTCTGTCTCCTGCTCTGGACATTTCTTAGCTTCGTTACCTGCAAACTCCACCTTTCCACGCTCAGCTTCCATTGCTTTGCTTTCTCTCTGTCATCGCCTTTCACTGCGACCCAATTCCATGGCGTCTATTTCTTCCCCCGGAAGTAAGTTTGAGGCTTTTGATGGAATCGCACCAGCTGCATCGAGTTCTGCCTCAAAACGCAAGCAAAAACCGTGCTACGATGTATTCATCAATCATCGTGGACCAGACGTCAAACACACCTTAGCTAGCGTTCTGTATACTATCCTTACTGGTATGTCACTCTCTGTTTTTCTGGATTCACTAGAGTTCGAATATGGTGATTTCTTGCCCCAAACAATAGAAGCAGCAATGGCCGGCGCTTTGGTTCATATAGCAATTCTTTCAAAGAGGTATGCAGAATCACCCTGGTGTTTGGCAGAGCTCTCATTTATGCTTAAATCTGGCGCCAAAATTATTCCTATTTTCTACCATGTAGAACCTAGTGATCTCAGATGGGTGGATCAAGGGAAAGGAGAGTATGTCCTGGCCTTTAAAGAGCATGAGCGGAAGGGTAGATACAGCCTGGAACAACTTCAGGAGTGGAAGAGCGCACTCTACAACGTCTCATTTCACAATGGCCAAATCATTAAAACTAACGAGTGAGTACCACACATTTGGCTTCTCTATCTTAAAAAAATATTTACTTTTCGCTCATCTATGTTTTTGAATTTGGCATTAGCACCTGATAGTATTCTGTTTTTTTTCAATGTTTTTACCTGTTCAGGGATGAGATGAGGCTGCTGAAGAATATTGTGAGTTGTGTTTTGAAAGAAGTAAATAATAATGTGCCAGTGGTGGTTGCAAAACATCCAGTAGGTTTGGAAGAAATAGTGAAAGACTTTAAGGTGAATACTCTCAAATCTGCCCATGGTAATCAAGATGTACAAATTGTAGGGATTTGGGGTATGGGTGGTTCTGGCAAAACCACCCTTGCAAAAGAGTTATATAATGAAATATCTTCTTCGGTGGAGAGGTCCAGTTTTGTGTTTGATGTTCGAGATGCCACAACCAAAGGCCTGTTGCATGAGAAGCAGAAAAAAATCCTCAGAGACATCCGCGTTCAGGACAAAGATTTAGCATTTGACAATATTGAGGAAGGTATGCGAAATCTTTCAAGGCATTTGAGATCTGTTAGAGTATTTATTGTTCTTGATGATGTGGATAATATGGAACAACTGGATGCTTTGTTGCCCACAAAAGATAGCCTTGAAAAGGGCAGTCTTGTCATTGTTACCACACGGGTGCGTGACATCCTTAAGTCTTGGGGCATCTCTTCCATATACAAAATGAGACAACTCCATCCTTTGTATGCAGAGCAACTTTTCTGTTGGCACGCTTTCTTAAAACCCTATCCACATGATGGATTTGAGGAACTTGTTCAACAGTTCTTAAAGGTATGCAATGGATTACCTTTATCTCTAAAGGTATTTGGAGCACAGCTGTATGGTGAATTCCGTAAAGAGTATTGGGAGTCACAGTTGCATAAGATTTCCAAAATATTGCCCAATGATATCAAGCAAAGGCTCAAAATAAGTTATGACACTCTTGATGATGAAGAAAAAGAGATGTTCCTTGACACTGCATGTTTCTTCATTGGAGAAAAGTATAGTTTGACCATTGAAGTATGGAATGGAATGGGGTGGAGTGTTCTACAAAGTTGGGAAAGGCTCTTGCACAGGGGTTTGGTTGAACTTGACAATGAAAATTTTATAAGAATGCATGACCACTTAAGAGATTTGGGAAGATACATCGCAAATACACAATCACCTTACCGCCTTTGGCTTCCTCAACAAATTATTAATGTTCAAGAACAGGTAAAACAAAATAGTCTCACATAATAGAAGTGAAGGTGATTATTCTTTTATTGTATCACTAATCAATACAAAACAAACTTTTTTATTGCACACTAATGTTTGAGTTCATAATTTTTTTTTAATTTTATAATTAAATAGTTATCTTAAGAAATTTCTGAGTAGCCAAATCTATTTTATTGTACAAACAACTTAAAAATTTACTTTGGCTTGTTAGATATGTATTTGAATAACCAATAAGTTTATTACAACTTAACAATTTACTTTGGCTTGCTAGATATGTGTTTGAACAACCAATAAATTTATTTTGATATTAGTCTTAATTATTGTTTTTTATTTTTTTCCTCTTTAGGAAAGAATGGGCATTCAAGGAATAATTGCAACCTCAAATCAAATAATTTCGGTAATGTTTGTCCAAATCTTTGGTTTCTCTACTTCCTTCTAGTAATTTTAATCATTTTTGAAGTTTATAGCTTTATAATTTTATTTTATTTCTAAATATTTCAAGTTATTTGTATCTAGGGAGTACCAAAAATAGTAAAAGAAATTAGGGAGGCTAATGAGTTTAGCATTCGCATTATTGACGGGAAACTCATGGTTAACACAACTGGAGGAATTTGGCCGCTCGAACCCTCTTTAATTGGACTAAAATATTTAGTGTTTAATGGAGATTATTTTAATCAAGTAATGGGTGATATATCAAGAGACCTGGTCTGGCTTCGTTGGTTCCAAATTGGCCAACGAAATCTTCCGTCAAGGTTTCCATTGAGCAAGTTGAGGGTTTTAGAACTCTATGAAGAAGATGACAGACGGGGGGAACATCACTTAGAAGAGCTGTGGGGGGAGATTGACAGTGAGGTAAGTAACGTAATGTCCGTTTTAACTGGTTTAAATGTCAAAGTTATTAGATTTCCACAATCCATAAGAATATGAATAGTTGTTTCTGGATTTGATTGTGTAAGCTTTTTTAATCAACATTTCGAATCACACTCTGTGATCCATCATCAGGATAGAGAGCTCAAGGATATGAAAATTTGTTGCATACCTAACAAGTATAAAAAGAGGCAGAAGAATGTTAGAGAGGTAGGAGGCACAAGACCCAAGGGATGGTTTAAATGTATATTTCAATCCTTTTATAATTGATTTATGCTTTACATTTCTTTTGCAGGCCCCTGTGCAGTTAAGGCAGTTGATTATTTCTAATTGCCACAAATTTCAAGGTTTTCCAAAATCAATAGGACACCTCAAACATTTGAAAAAGATAATAATCTCTGAAGGCTACCGTGTTACGAGTCTGCCGGATGAATTTTGTCTTCTCCATTCGTTGGAACACCTGGAGTTTTGTGATTGTAACAAGCTATCATCACTACCGAGCAATTTCGGCAATTTGAGCAATCTGCGGCAACTAAGTTTGTTTTTATGCAAGGAGTTGAGGAGGTTGCCGGTTACTTTTAAAAATCTGGAGCTCCTTGAATATCTCAGTTTATGTAGTTGTCATAGTCTCACATTCATGTCAGAGGACTTAAACTTTCTGGAAAACATAACAAAGCTCGAGTATTTGAACCTTTCTTTCTGCTATAATTTGGAAGAGTTACCTCGTCACATCACTAATCAGCTGTCCTTGAGACAGCTCCGTTTCAGCCATACCAATGTAAGGGAGCTACCAGATAACATAGGTCAACTCAGCAGGCTGACAGAGCTCAGTTTCAGCTATACCAAAGTAAGGGAGCTACCGGATAACATAGGTCAACTCAGCAGGCTGAGAAAGATGAGGATATCTGATGTGTCGTCGACAAGCTTGCCAGCCTCTCTTGGAGATTTGTCTTCCTTAACGGATCTTACAATCAAGAATTGTAGTAAGCTGGAACGTGCAGGAGTGAAATCTCTATCAAAATCAATTAGGCAACTGAATAATCTTCAAAATCTGACAATAGAAGAGTGTCCAATCAGCGAATTGGATTTTGGGGCGGCATCATTACCTTTTGTATTGAGCAACCTGAAAAGCATAGATTTGAGTATGACAGAAGTGTGCAGAATTTCATTTTCTGAAGATTATTGTCCCCAACTGGAGAGTCTCACTCTTACCCGGAATCGTCAATTAAAGGAGATCGAAGCACTGCCAAGGACCCTCAAAGATATACGTTTGGTACACTGTGAAATGCTGAAGAACATTCCGAGTTTTGCAGGATTGGCTTCTCTGGGAAAATTTCATCTATATGGTTGCTATGGAATTGAGAAAATTAAAGGTTTGGAGAATTGCACAAGATTGGAAGAATTGGAAGTTGAGACCTGCTGGGAGGTGCCGGGTATAGAAAGCTTGGAACACATGCAGAATTTGAAGAGCCTGCAACTCAGAGCAAACAAGGGATCAGTTATTGGACATTGTATTCAAAGGATTCAGGTAATAATAGTTTCTAGGAGTAAAAATTTCTAGTTAATTTCATCTGATTCCGCATTGACTAAATGTTGTGAAAAGAATTTGCAGAAATGGCCAGATGAAGAAATAATAATATGTGCACGGGCAGTCCCTGATGCGGCCTCACTTCTACACTCGTTACTCTCTCCGGATCTCATCATCCTTGACTCCATCTCCAACCGAGCAGTCCCCGAGTACGACCGAGCATTGGAACTGAAGACACCCTCCGATGATGGTGATGCCATCATGTTCTGTTGTGTTATAAATTGTGTTTCTTCACAAATGACAGTAATAATGAAAACTACATCTTGGGGAAGACATTTTGTAAAGGTTGAAAAGGGTAGATGGGCATGTGTAGGTGTCTTCCCAAAATCTTTTTTAGGAGAGACGTTACAAATCTATGAGCACCAAAGTGAAGAGTGCACAGAAGTGGAAAAAGGTTTTGTTGTGAGAGGGGCAGAGCAAACAACAATGGAGGCAGTTCGCAGTTTATTGCCCCTTTTTGAAAGTTAATGAAGCTACTAAACAAAAACAAATTTACGCTTACTTGTACACATTATGAACATTGAATTTCACTTATATAGTGCATCTCTTTGATGGTGTTCAACCTATCACTATCTCTTCATGATTGAACTTGAATTTCACTTATATAGTGCAAGATGAAACTTCGAAATATGATCTTTGGCATGGAAAGACAATATTTATCCTAAAATTAAACACAATATGAAATTTTTATATGGATAAAACACAACATGAAAAATAGATATAAGGCATAATATAAGGCATAATATAAGGTAAATATCTTTGGCTTTAATATATATAGTTTGAAAAATATTGTAACGTGTGATTGATTCTTTACAAAACTAGCTTATATATATTAAAAATAATCTATATTTATAATAAGTGAGATATATTTTCTTATATTTATTTTAAAATTAATTTATTGATATAAATTATATATATTATAATGTAATTTATTTATTTTTTATGATTTATAATAATAATTATATTTAGATAATTTAAATTTTATATCTACTCCACTTTATCAAATTATATATTATTTTATGGATATTCAATTACATAATTTTTTAAGTTAATCTTTATGAATTCATATTTCACAAGTGATAATTTAAATGATCAAAATTATTTCATATTAGTGAGAGAAAAAAATTATAAACTATTATTATATAAATCAATAAAAAAAAACTAAAACTAAATAATTAAATTTCAATAAAATAAAATACAATAGAACTACCGCATTCTGTACTCCAAAAAAACATTCAGTAAAATGTATATTAAAATAATTAAACAATTCACACATTATTATTTCATATTAATGAAAATAAATTCTTAGCTAAAAATAAACAATTAAATTCCAATAATAACTATTTTCCTTTATCAAATTTAAAATAAAAAATAAAAAGAGTGGGCGACATTATTGCATAGCATACTAGAAAGTCCAGTGAAGGAGAGGGCTTTTTCAAACCAGAAATCATTCTATGTGAATTTTAACCGAAGTTTATTTGAATGACCAAGCACGTACACCCTCGATGACCTAAACCCTTGCACATTTATTCACCATCCATCATGTTTCCATTTCAAATGATCTATATTCATTTTTAATTGCGTTTATTATTTTTAATCGCCCTTCATTTATTTATTTTTTCTAACTTTTTTAGAATGACCAAGCATGTATTTTGTTTGACATTCTTTTTTTGGGGAAAATACAATGTTGACGGTGAGGATTTATTTTCAATCTAAGATTTAATCTAGAGTTTTTATGTACATGGAATCTTTTATCTCATGTTGTTTTGTGATTGTAGGAAGCCTCTCGGCTTAATAAGTCACTAGGAATGCATAATCAAGAATTCAACCGCATGAAAAAATATACATATTTGAATACATCGTGAGGAACAAATTGTATGGAATAAGACACCAATATAATGAGAAATCAAGAATAATCCCGATTAATGAGGAAACCTTTTTGATGAGTTTGGACATGATTTATATTTTTGAGGTGTTCAATTTTAACATGTCTTCCAATATTCCTAATGATTTGAAATCACAATGTAGGAGTATGTGAGAGACAACCATAGTTACAAAATATTTTGGCTTCCACATCATAGGATTAAGGGTCAAAACAAAAAACTAGTCAAGTTCACTATGAGGTAGAACCATTTCATGTGGATTTTTTTGAAGACTATTTTAGTAAAACATATTATGCTCTTTCTCAAGTGTTAGGGGTAGATATTAAGGCATAGATTCTAGTGCGTTTGATGATGATGGTGGTAGAAAATGTGGAACATTAGGATCTCACTAGAATTTTTTACTATGCTTCATTTTATTTGGCATTCATAAAGACTTGGTGGCCACAAAGAAGGATGATAGAATAATCTACTCTAAGTGGTATTCTTTTTTTTCCACATATTATTATATGAAAGGATGAGTTGATGTTCTTTCTTTTATATGCCACATTCTTGCAACCACAACCTTAATGATTTTAATTTTGTAAAATAGTCCTCCAAAGTGTCAAAATTTCTTGGATTCAAACTGATGAGTTCATTTTCTAACTTGTGACTTCTTAGTTCATTAACCTTCCTAGAGATTTTTTTCAATGTTATCCAAACTTCATTTGGTGTTTTCAAGGCCTATACATGGAATAGAAGTTTTGGAGATGGGTTAAGACACAATAATCCAATGGCTTGATCATTATGATCAAGCCATTGGATTCTAATATGGGTTTATTAGAATCCATGTTTAGTAGATTTGTTGCAAAAAATTGTGCAAAGAAATAAAGTACTGAAAGGGAGATGTAGAAGTGTTCAAAGACACAACTCACAAAAGTGCTCAAAGGCACTACTCAAGTAACCCCCTTTCATTCAATATGAGACCCCCCTGAATTTGGCACTATATAACTTAGTGTAGTGTAGGAAAATGCATACCATTGCATTTTCACACTTGTTTGGGCCCACCTTGCTTTTTTTCCCTTACTTATGTCTTAACTGGTCCTATTTTGCATCCACAAGCCTAATAAACTATATCTTTTTATGGCTAATCCCGAAAAACATCAAAGGATAAATGATAATTTAATGATTTTGGCTGTGTCTCCCTAATTTTTGGGTTGGGATTAAGATGCCACCTAGGGCATCTTTGTCCCCCAAAGGTCTATGGACCCTAATTTCAAGACACCTTTTTGGGCCCCTTTTTGGAGTTTGTGCCTCGAGTTTCATGCCTCAGGACTAAGATGCCACCTAGGGCATCTTAGCCCCCCTTAGGTTATTTTTTGGGATTTAATTTCAAATCTTGGTAGGATTTAGCCTCCTTTAATTAATGAATTCATATGTCAGCTTGTTGTGGTGTAATTTTTGAATATTAAGCATGGATAAGTATAAATATAAAGTTCCTTTCTCTCATTTTCATATCTAAGAAATCTAAGCACTCTAAGATCCAAGCATTCAATTTTTCAAGCATTCAAGAGCAATTCATCAAGCATTTGGAGCCATCATCTAGATTCAAGCATCATATCAAAGATCTTATTGCATCATGTGTGTTTTTGAGCTAACATTTGTGATGTATGGTTTTGATTCAAGCAAGCAATTCAATTCCATATATATCAAACATTCATTTGATTCAAGATCTATATCCAATCTAGTAATTTCACACAAGTTTGTAGATTTCATAACAAGGGTTTGGTGAGTTACAACATAACACTTTGTTCATTCATCATTTCCCTCCTTTATTTCATTTCGTTTCAAGGTTTAATTACCAACAAGGAGTCTAACCAAGGAAAACCCCCATTTACTAACAATCAAGAAGTTTTTCCTCCCTTGCATGTTTGTGATTACAGATTTAGGTTGAAGACTTGACGATCATTTGAAGTGCAAAGTTGCATTGCAAATTTTTCATCTTTACAAAAACTCACCTACAGGCCAAATCTGGAAGTTTTAGGACCTAAGATTTGAGAAGAAGGAAGTGTAGATGTCATTGAGCCTCAGGACCACATTTAGAAATTTCAAAAATTCTAGATGGGACTAAGTCACCACCTAGGGAATCTTAGTCCTCCCAAACTTATTTTACAGATATTCTTTCAGATCTAGTTTTGGTATCTAAATATTTTGTATCTACCCTGAAAAATAACAACGGGGCTAAGGCAACAGTAAGGGCGTCTTAATCCACCATAGCATATTTTGACAACATTTTTACATTTCCAGAATTGTCATCACATTTCCAAATTTCCCAAGTATAGACATCCTAACTTGTTGTTGCATAATTTCATCATTTGCATCTATCATTTAGCTTGCATTACTAGGTTTTATAAATTGAATGCTAAGTTGTCTTTTTCAATCTTTTGCTTGGTGGTGAACCCCTCAAAGCTCAAAGATCCCTTTCCTAGGACATTATTGAATGACCAAGAGGGAATAGTGGGCATTTCACCCACCCCACCATTTTTCTTTGGTTCACTTAGTGCATAGGCTAATCCAATTTGGAATAAAAAATTGAACCTTATAACAATAGTGTGAAATCATTTCCAATGGATCAAACTCGAAAAATTATTCACCTTGTCAAAAAATGACACTCGATTTTGAGTTGTTGATCAAAACATACAATAATTTTATTAGGTGTTTATTTTGCTTTTGACAAAGTAGACTAAAAATGTGTTAAAACAACACAATTTATAAATTGTCTTGACATCAATTTGTTAGCAATCAGATCACCTTCTCATTGACTATTTACACTTGAAAATCTAACTCCTTGTTTATAAGTTATATGAAAAAATGACAATTACCCCCTTTTACAAGAATTTGATTGTTTATGAAAAATACTATCTTAATTTTGATGACCAACAATAATTTTTTTTTTAAAATGATTTACATACCCACCAAAAAAAGATTTCTTGGAGTGTTGACCACCAAAAGGGGAATATTGACCAGTTTAGAGAACACAAAGTTTGGAAGTTATTATAGAACTCTTGATGTCATGTGGATTAAATGTCAACTTGAAATGTTAACTATTGCTTATATTGCTAATTGTATTGAAATATTTAAGCTCACAAATAGTTCACATGGTGCTTGTGGATTAGTAAATATAAAAGGGTTATTGGAACTAGGAAGCCAAAGATCTACTCATAATTTTGAATGGATGGTGACCTTTTCTTACGTGCTAAGGGTGTGTGTGAATGAAGCTACATGTTGGAGTGCTAAGACCAAGTCAAATGTTGGTGGATTTTGATAACAAAATGACTACAATAGAGTATATAGGGGAGAGGGGTGAGTAGTTTTCCAGGATAACTTTGTCATCATGTAGCAATCGATTAGAATATCATAGGAACTTCATTTGTTTTAAATGTGGATTGTCCTCTTATCTATCTATAACTAAGGTTTAGAGGTGTGACTCATCATGCAACTTTCTATATCAACACATCTACTAAGAAGTGTCCAAATTTTGACTTTTAAAATATTTGAATGAAAATTAACCATGGTACCTGTTGGTTAATTTTTAGAACCAAACTTAATCTCAATCTTAACCTACGAGCTTGCCACAACTCAATTATTAGCTAGGTTGAGGATTGGCCAACACTTAAGTAAAGTAATTAATACTTCACTTCTTCTCTTCAGGCTCTGTGAGACCCAAGGAGGGTAATCCCATGCATACTCATAATATCTCACTTTAGGTCAAGAGTATTTCTTCACATAGATGCACTATATCAGGAAAATTACCTTATCTAAGGCTCAATAGACCTCAAATAAAAGTATTACTTATTTCAAGGAGTGCATTTACATACTTAAAGTTGGGAGGATGTAGTTTAAAGTATTTTGTGAATCATTCTTCGTCTTGAATCCTAGGCCCAATTCAATATTGGATCAACTAACTACAAGATAAACTAATAAAACAATTAGTACTTTATCTAAGGGAATAAAGAGTTACAATTGGTAATCAATCGGTAATAGAATTTTGATTGAATTTCATAAATTAATAGACTATTAAAATGTCACTTTGTAACATCTAACTCATTGTGTCTGCAAAATATCACTTCCTTATTAAATCCTATATCATTGTCTTACAAACTAATGAGCTCATTGTAGCATTTAATCAATTCATTGAACTGAAGCATAAAAAAAATTCATCCATGTTGTCCAAATGACAAAAATAAAAATGAAACTGTCATTAACAAATTCATTCATAACTTTGACAAAAAACACATAGGAGAGCAACATTTTGAAACTAAAATTCTTCTTCATTTCTGACATTGCTTTGTAAAACAACATTTAAGATTCATAAATAGTATAACTTTCATCTTAAATTTCCTTCTGATATATATACTAGAGTATCCATTTACATTCTATTTTTCTTTTGGAGCATAGTATTTACTATATGACCAGTATTCGTTGTCACAACATTCATTGTTTGAAACAAAAAATATTTCATTCATATCTTCTCGAAGACTTCCACATCAACAAGGGAAAGAAAAATACAAGCCATGGACACACATAAACAAATACCTCGTATGCAAAGACCATGGTTTCATCAAAAACTAAAACAAGGCAATGACCCTATTCAAAGTTTTCGGCATCTGAAAATGCCCGACCACTCCTTATCCTTAATGCAATTGGAGGGATTATTAGTATTTCGTCAGCAGAGCTCCCATATGGCACCAAAGAATGGATGTATTGGCCATAGTCTGAGTATGTATTAGCTTCAACATCTGAAGGAGTATCAAAAAGCACAATAGGAGAATTGTGTTTTCCCAGGTAGGTCTTGTGGCTCTTCTCTTTCTTCCTAGCCTTCTTCACTGTTTGCACCAGTTCCTTGCCTTTAAGCTCAACCACTTCTCATGGAAGGGTCCTATTCCTCAAGTGGTAAGTACTCTACATAATTGATCTCTTCTTATGGCCTCTAGCCATTATTTTACCCTTTGAAATCTCAAGGGAAACCATGGATTCTTGCTCAGTCATGTCTTCCTGGCACTCAAACACACTTAGCCAGCTAGACCTCCTAAAAAGAAGAATTGTTGCACCAGCTTTTCCCATTTCATTAGAACTAGTAGAGTGATAATTAAAAGGATTTTTGACTCAAAACCCATAGGAGAAACACCCCAATAGGTGAAGCCACAATACTGGTTTACAATTGAAGTGAGGAAGGAAAACTCAGAAAAAATGAATGCATGGCAAAAAAACTTGATTTTAGGGGTTTGTATGAACCTATTGGTTCGACCGAACCCATTAGGGGCTCGCTAGAACCAGGGTTTGGGCAAACCCTTTTAATTCTTTCTCACCAAAATAGCCAACAAAATCCCTTACAGAAGGGGGGTTTGAATGAACCCTAGTTTGAACAAACCCCTAGGGGTTCGTTAGAACCCCCCTTATCCCTCATCCCCCTTTTGAGACACAAAAAAGCTAAATTTTGGCACTTCAGAGCTTGGGTTGAGAATGAAAATGGAGGAATCTTCACAAACCCAACTAGAATCAGGTAGTCCTCAGAACGAGCTATCCAATAAATATAATTTTCATATGTTTCAATGGTTTTATTATGTATTTGTTTTTTAGTTTTATTAAACATAGGTTTTTCATAGAAAATGAAGGTCTTTGTTTTGCACATGTGGAAAAATAGTAGATTATCAAAAAAAAAAATTGAAAAATATGAGTGCACTAGATATTGAATCCTTGATCCAACAAAAAAAAAATGAATTTTGATATATACGAAAAAATTATGTGTTATACGGTCGCACTATGTCTGAATTGTAATTGGCTTGACTTCAAAACTTGAATAAAGAAAAAATATTCAATAAAAAACTATCTAACCAAGTGGAAGCACTAGGTATTGGAGTTGTGAATCTAAATTTGAAAGAATTAGAATTTTATCCTTCATGGAAAAAAAGTTATGCGTTATACGGTGTGCACTACTTTTTTAAAATGTTGTTTTTTGAATAAAACTAGTTTTCATGGGAGATGGAAAAAGAAGTGCAATCTGATTCCAAAAATTTTGAAAAAAATATTTTTAGAATCTACGAACAAAATGTGACAAGACTCTAGTTTGCATCATCTTCAAATTCTTCACGGTTTAGCCGCTATAGGTGCCTGAATGTGAAGATTTAGTTAAAAATAATAATTTTAGTGTCCAATTTGGCCAAAAATTATAAACCACTATTGTGGGATCACCCTAACCCCAATAATTACAACTAGTTCAAGCAAAAAAATTCCTAAGAGACCAAAGAACTCAATTTCATACCAACCTACCCAAGACGAGAAAATTCAACTCTAGATAGACCAACAACCTTTTACTTCATTTCACACTTTTCCTCACACATTCTTCAGACTGAAAAGATAGTGAGAATAAACATCGATCATCTTGCATTAAATAGAAAATTTGAGTATGAAAAATTAATGATTCAAAACTCCTTGCACAAGTGAATTGGTGACTTATCAATTTGGCTCTGAATTTGGTCCATTCATCTTAGAGACAGTAAAATTTCATCTAAGGTGGCCATGAGCATCATTTTTCAACCGTTATCAACTTGCTCCTTGAAAATAGCGATGTTATCTCAAACACTGCCACATTCCTCTCTAACCCTGATTAATCATATGTGTTTTGACAATTAGCATGTATCGCCAACCTAATCTATGCTCTTCATTAATATCAGTAGAGTACATAATTAAGGCTAGTTTTTCTTAGAGAGGAACTTTCTTTTTATGCTTCATCGCAGATCCTCCCCAAAGTTTGGGGTGCAATTAGTGATGAAGTCATTTATGTGATGATCTTCAGTCCATTGAATAATCCTATTGTAAAACTTTATCAATGGTCCTCTAGTCATTTCCCTACTTCCCTTTTTGCTTTACATAGAGTCCCCCGAATCTTGCCACATTGCCCCTTTCATTAATGGTCATCGCTTGTCCCTGATTTACTTCATCTTCGCTCGACTCCATCAACAATGTAAACATCCCTGTAATGATCTTTAGCCCCTGAATATGCTGCCTAACCTCTTGTCACATTCATCCTTCCATTGTGCATCTCTAATTCAAACTTTGCACCTAGGATCCTATCAGTGACAAGAGATGTTATGGAGGCACCAAATTTTGGACATGTGCACCTGCATAAAATAAATGGCACAAAATCATCTCTCACAGGATCATATCAAATTAGCAAAAGAAAAACCTTTTAGAGGACACCCATTGCTTATCACTAATTCAGAACTCAAGTTCTGAAATGGATCTGTGATGAGCAATATAACATAAGGCCTCCGCTCATCACTAATTCTCCTCATATATTTTGCAAGCAATCAATGATGAGAGGATTTACAACATTTATAAGGTCCATCACATTGCTAATGTGAGAATTAGATTCAAAACATATCCACGATCATGTGATATCACATCATATCGCTCATCGCTACTTCAAGTTTATCTTCTCAATGGCCATCTATGATAAGTGATAAGAACACAAGGCTAGAAGCATCATTCATCACTATTACAAATTTGAAATATCAAAATCCATTAGCAATGAGTGACATCAAAGGAAGACATCATTCCATTGCTCATTGCTAATTCAAGGTGTAAACCTATGAATAAGTCAGTGATGAGCGATATAGCTATGAGGGTCATCGGGACTTAAGTGGAAGTTTTAAGCACATGTACTTAAGTTTTTCTAAAAGAGGGGACTTCTTTAGGAAAACATGAGAATAGTAGGCTCAATACTTTTGAATCATGTGAAACAAAGGTTGTAAAGGTCAGAAGATGATTTCCTTAACCCTAAAGAGACGGGTGAT
>VDFB02054004.1:0-29062 GCA_007258455.2 Sequoia sempervirens | reverse complement strand
TCCACCCTCGGGGAGTAGCCATGGTGGATGTGTCATGCTGAGTGACTCCATGACAACATCAATGCTGAGAGACTCGGGTAATGATTTCTTTGTACTTGTGTTTATTCACCGAGTAGCCCCCTCGTGGATCGCCATGATGAGATGACGACATCATGTTGAGTGACTCCGTGATGGGCACTTGTGCACTTGTTCTTTCCATACATGGGAGTAGCCATGATGGACAATATCATGTTGAGTGACTCCGTGATGAGCTCTTTCCACATATGGGTGTAGCCATTGTGGATGTCATGTTGAGAGACTCCATGACATTGTATAGCTTCAAGTATACCTCCCTAGCTGAGAGGGAGTGTTGATGTTGCAACATTGGGCCTCAACTTCTAGCCCCAACTTATGAAGCTATAAACTAAATATAGCCTTATCGGCTATTTAATTTATTGGGTCGATATTAAGTGAAGAGGCGCTTCACTTGGAGAACAATATAATATTTAATTATTGTTAAATAAATTTGTTTGAGGCCGACTTCTTATTCGCCACCTTTATGGAGTTACGACTTTTCATATGAGGCCGACTTGTTTCCTTGAAAGGACGCGATCTCCTCTCCATCATATATATATTAGAGTTGCTCATTGTTCATTTGATTTAATATACATTCATCCATTCATTGTTCGATATCATAGGCGTGCGAGTTTATTCAAGTTCAGATCGAAGTTTACAAGAAGGTTGAATTCATTATCAAAGAAGAGCAATATTATTGTCTGAGATTGCATCAAGTTTGGTGCTGATATTTGGCCTTGTGATCGGCCTCATTGTAAAGAGAATTGTTGATTCTTATTCAATATATAAGTGATATATTGATTTTTCTCCCTCAAGCTCGAGGGTTTTCCCAAGGTATATGCTGTGTTAATTTGTTTAAAGTGTTCTAAATCTGCTTATTTAATTTTTGGTCCTAAAACTAACAGAAAGTACCTCTTTGCTATAATACTTTGGTGACAAAGAAAATGCTAAGAGATGTAAATAGGTGGTCATCTTGTTCCAATGGTCAACAATAATCTTTTGCACAGTTTTGGAAAATGTTTTCGTGGGGTCATGTTCCTTGGCATCTACTATTGATCTTATTTTCTCCACCATGGAATCCATGCCATCATAAATTTCTCCCAGACAAGGGCAATCAATATCAGCATACATAATCATGCTCATAATGGGCTCGGTGAAATTTAAAACATATTCCACACAAGCCCACCACTCATCATCTAAGATCAATGTTTTTTATTTTTTGTGCTTGATTGCCTCCATACACTCCACAAGTTGTTGATGACCATAGAACTCAAGGCCTCTCGCACCTTCACAAGTCGTCTTAAGATGTTTGTGTGAGATGCAAATTGAGTTTCGGCAACCTAATGTGGTATTAAAAATACATGTCACATATCAACAATGAAAAACTAAAATTTAAAAAATCAAAAATTATATTAAAAAATCAAATTCAAATTACCTTCAACAACTCCAACTTGGAGAAGATTCTAAAGATGGCTTGTGAATTATGATGATTGGTCACAAACATTTGGATCTCCTCGCCCTCCGCGCAGATTTGTTTTGACCCACTCAATTTGTGTGTCAATCTTTTGCAATATCAAATTAAGTGAGTGGATTGCACATGGTGTCCAAAAAATGTGACTATATGTAGCCTCCACTATAGACCCAACTGCCCTAAAATTTTTAGCATTGTCCATTATGGCTTGGACAACACTTCTAGACCCCACCATTTCAATGGCTTCTATGAGGATATTGGCAATAAAACTTGCATCTTTTATTTGCCCTTCACAATCGACTGTCTTCAAAAACATCGCCCCTTTATGGGACACTGCTATAACATTGATCAATGGTCTATTTCTGCAATCTTTCCATCCATCAGAAATGATGGACACAACTGTTTTGAGCCATGTATCCTTGATTGCTCTCAATGTTGACTCTACTAAAGATTTCTCCTTCGCCAATAAGGCGGTTCGCACCTTTTCATAACCAGAACTAACATAATCAGAAGTTGCATTAGAAATGGCTGTCACCATTTCCCACCAATAAGGTGATCTAACAAGGTTGAAAGGAAGCCCATTGCCATAAATGCAATGAGCAATGCTTTGATCTGCAATCTCCCTTGCTTCAATTTTGAAAGCATTCTCCAATGGGCCTCTTTTTCGTCTAACTAAAGCATTATCTCCTTCAAAAGATGGTGCCATTTGCATGAAAGGATGTGGGCCAACCGATTGTGATAAGCCACTAGGAGGTCTTTGCTAGCTTCTCTTGGTGAGAGGATGTGCCATAGACTTTGATTTTCTACATGCCATGTCCACCTCCTCTTGTTCTTTAATATAAGCCAATATTTGGTGTTTTGGCAACCCTTTTTTATTTGGCCTCAGGGAAACTTTTATTCCTTGTAAAGGAATAGCGCATAAATGAGCTTTCACTCGCAAGTACAAGCTCTTATATTGAGTCTCGCATTGGCTACAATGCCAAACATAACCCCCACAACCAGGAATTTGTTGAATCATTGTCGTATGTCGCCAAAGAGGTGATGATGCATCATATTTCAATTGACTCTATGCGTCTATGCCAATTGAACCAAAACTGACGGCCACTCTATAAGAAGTTATGAGCGTAAAATAAAATAAAACATTACAAATTAACAACACAACAACTAATTTTTTTTAGAAAAAGTTGGCATTATAACCCCTTATTATGCATAAAAAGTTCTTAAAATTTTTCAAAACTTCCTAAAAAAAACTTGAAATTTTTTTAAAATTTGAAAAATCTTCAAAAAAAATTATTGAAAATTTGAAAAAAAGGAAATATTCACTCACCTTCGATGGTTAGATCTTCTTTGTGCAGCTATTTCTCCCTTGTTTCTATAGGTTGAACTCCTTCGTAGCTCTCAACTTCAAAAACCAACAATGGCAGCTTGGAGGCAAAAATGGTGTTTTTGGCCTTTTGTGTTTGTGAAATGACTTAGATTAGGTGGCCAAGGCATAATAGCACTTTTTTTAGGTTTGAAATAGTTTATTTTATTTGTTTTGGGCACTTTTTGAATCCCCTGCCCCACGGGTCTGCTTGGGTCAAAAGGACCCACAGAGGAGCTGAGACACCCGGGAGGAACCTTGGGCGTACCCAGGCCGAACCAGTGCATGACCCGCACCAAGACCGAACCCGGCTGGGTACAAGAGGGTTACTGGAAGAATCCAGTAACATAGACATTTTCTTTAAAAAAATATTTTTTCCCCGATTATAGCAAGCAAGCTGTTAAAAATTTGAAGACAATGTAAACTAATGATTGTGAGATTTCCTAGGTAGATATTTCTAATTTTTAAAACAAATTTAAAATAATTTATCTCATTTTTTAATATTTGTTAATAAAGTGTTTTTTTATCCTCGTAGTATTTTTAATGAGCAATATTTTCCCATAACACATAATTTAAGCCATAAATAAAATCTTTTCATAATTTCTTAAACGTACATCACTAGCATTGACATCTAGGGCACAACTTTTTCTAAATTTTTGTTGTGTATTTTATTTATTATTAATTTATTAATTTCTAATGAAAGTAATTATAACTTACACATATTTTTCCATAATGCATCTCTTTTTGTATATATCCAAATTAATTAATTTTTTGTTGAAAGGAAGACATTAATACAAAGAGTGGTCTTATTTTTCTGATTTTTTCCCATTGTTCGCTATCTTTCCATTATTTTCTATTAATAAACCTATGTAGATTAGAAAATAAAATATAGGAAATCTATATTTTTCAGAGAGCTTGCTGTGAGGGCTAATTTTATGTAAATTCTCATTTTATGATGACTTCCTTTGAACATGAAAAACGTGGTCTGATTTGTATCCAATGAAATTCTTTCAAGTTGCTTGAAGGAAAAGGATACCATATAGAATGTTTATGGGACATGCATACATATTAAGAATGTCATCCACAATAAGCTTGATGTGAAGATTGGAGTATACTATTTTCCATAAATTGTTAAATCAGCAAGTGGCCTACAAGTGAGACACACATTTATGCTTCTAACCACCTATGCAGTCTATTAAGTTCAAATATAGAAAAAATGTTTACTATAAATACAATTTGCTGCAAATTGCTTAAATTGCAGATGCAGAGAATATTACTTAACCCCAGCATCCAGATGAGACTCTGTTTAGATGGAATACTTGGAATTTAGCTTATTTCAGGGCTAACTACTCCAGGAATAGGCTACACTGTCAGACATTGGCATAATTACTTTTTTTGGATACCCAGCGTAACCAACCTTAAATGGGTAGGTGCCTCGGTTTATTTTCTGATGAGAATTCATAGTGTCTGGAAAACTGGTAAAACAGATGTTGGCCTTTCTAGTAATAATATACTTTTTACTTTTATCAAAAAAAGGTCAAATCAGAATAAACTTGAAAATTGTTAACCAAATTTCGCTCAATCAAAACAGGTACTGCCAGAAATCATTTCATTGAGCCCTATCCTCATACTAGATTTTGTATATCCTATTAGGTTTTTCCTCTGTCATTATGTCAAATGATAAATTTTGCCTCTTCAACCTAGGGCAACATTTGTACTTGGTTTCTACTACTTATCACTAGCAGTTGCATTGCATCGCCTTTTAATGCATTTGTACTGCAATGGCAGTGTAAATATGGCAAAGAGGCCCTAAGCAAAACACTGATCTAAAGCTAAACAAAACCAGAACTTTCCTTTTATGGATCTGCAGTTTCACTAGATTAACATTGTTAGATATCATTTTTCAGTATTGATAGCATACACAATTAAATGCCAAGTCTTTCCTTCAATAACACAAAACTCGTAAGTAATGATTCAAAGGAAACCAGATTTACCACAGTGAACGTTGACATTGTGTAAAAGATGGAACACAAGTCAGATGATGGAAACTGTAGCCCACCACGAAAACTAGATTTAGCCCAAATATTTCATAGAATTTGTAGCAATCTGTTTTCTGACAATGACTTGGTATTACCTATACCATACAGAACCATGCTCAAGCAGACATCGATGTTCTATATGCTAGAGTTTAGCAAAAAGAAAACCATCCCTATTACAGAAAATGACAAGAAATACCAAAAGCTTAAACCTAGAAAGAAATTTGAGAAATCAAAAAGTAGCTTACGTCCCGATGATCATAACTATCCAATGTGGCATTCCACTCCACTGCAAAAAGTGAATGACTTAGGTTCCGTCACTGACGATAGGTCCAGTCAAGAGAGGAAACATCAGAACCTAATTTAACTACTTAATTTATCCCAGAAAAATATTGCAATCCAATACACTGCAAACAAAACACTCTTAAATATAATAGTGAATGAATTGCAATCTGAAAAGGGAAAATTTAGGACACACTGTACAGTAGTTAGAGCCTCTAATCGGCAACAAGAGGTTGCGAGTTCAAGTCCCGCAGAGTAAAACTTACAATTGTTGACAAAAGGCCGCGAGTTCAAATATTACTCTGATACATAACCAAAAAAAATGCAAAACCAACACGGTAAACAAAGAATACTAACCTCCAAGATATTGGGTACCGATAAAATCTCTGAGAAAGCAAATAAGGAAGGGTGTGATGTAGCGTTTGCTATCACTCTGGCCGCTTCCAGTCCTCTAGCATTCTCAGCCTCCTTCACAAACTGCTGTACAAACTCTGCCTGCCTCTGCTCAATCTCCATTAATTTTTTCTGTGTTTGTTCAGCAAAACATTAACAGTTTACTAAAATGGTGTGTATTGATTTAAACAGGATCAAGACTACAATAATTTGTAGAAGGAAATCTCGATTCCTCGCTGTGTAAAACAAAAAATGAAAAAATGAAATAGAAAAGAATTGTTGGATTTGGAGGGGTAACGAACAAAGAAAATCGCCAGAGGAAAGCAAGTGATGCTTATATTGCAAGCTTTGAGATCGAATCAAAAGGATGTTTTCGCTGCTCAAATTCCAATTCCAACTATGTAGGCCATCAAATTTTATTTATTTTATTGGAAAGCTATATATATATTTGTAAAGGGAAATAAATAACCTAGTTTAATATAATTAAACATACATGATCAATCTTAACATTATTTGGAATAAAATTTTAAAAGTGTCGCTTTAGTGGCAAGTATTTTGTAGTATTCTAATTAGAGATTTGTAGAGTTGGAATAAAAATAAATGTAAGTTATGTAATGTTAAATATTTGAAAATAAAATAAATTGGAATAAATGTTTATTGTTTGGTTTATTTTTTTTCAAAAAAATTAAAGTTGAATACATTTGAATATTTATATAATGAACCCATTCATTGAGAGAAGGAAGTAGTTTATGAATTATTTGTACTAGACATAACTATGACTAATAAAGTTGAAGTTGAGTTTGTTCTTTAGAATAAATATTTGCTAAACATTAAATAATCAAATGATTTATTATTAAAAATAATTCTTCTATTGATTCTAATTTAATATTAATAATTTATAAATTATATTATATCAACTAAGTAAATAGGTAATATTATAATATTAATATATTTTAAAATATTGTTATAATTATTAATATAGTGATTTACTATTATATTTATTATATTAATAGTAATAATACAATAATATTAATATTATGTGGGTGGTAGGGTGACCCCCACCCTCGTGCTTCTCCTCCCGATTTACCCATGAGTATGTTGAAAGACAAGAAAATCATTTGCGGGTGATTTGAGAGGAAACTGGGGTGCTGGTTGGGGAGTGGAAGATGGCAGAACCATGGAAAGGCCACATCACCTCCTCTATAGTTATCGATAAACTAAAGCAACAGAAGGACGTCGACAGTAGGCTTCAAGCGGAGTTGGAAGTCCACCTAAATTGGGGATTTTCTGGAGGTGATCGCCACTTAATGATTCATGATGGCCATGTCAAATAGGGAGACACGCAAAGTACATATTTCATGCTAGATCATGCAAATCGGCCGGGTGGCAGAAGATGTTTATTACGAGGTGATGTTTGAGTTAAGGAGTGTGGCTGCAGGATGAAATCTTCATGCAAGGACGGATCACCTTGCATCACCATTATCCCAGGCTCATGTGGGATGGTTCGACCTTGTTGATTGCGGGCCTTTTAAATGTTGATGGATGATGGCATTATTTCAGTATGGTTCTTGAATTTTGTTTTGTTGGTTGTCTTTGTGCAGGAAGCTTTCGGCTTGAGTGTAGCTAATGGAAAGGGTGAGCAAATCGAAATTCATCATTTCCATCTCTGCAGATGGACTAGAAAGTTTTGGCACCGAAACTCCTATTTCGTTGGTGGCGACGAAGAAAAAAATAGCTTTTATGGAGATCACTGACCAAAGATTGAAAATAATTCTGCTTGTGGATGATCCTCTAGTCATGGTAGTGGTCAAAATGATTTTAGGAAAGGGCCACTTGGAAAGGAAAGAATTTGTGAGAGACAATGCATACATATCCTCATGATTCTTGGTTTCCATTCTGGATGTGGAAGTGCTTAAGGCAGAGGAAAAGGAATTGATGGTGAATCTTTTATGCGGCGACCTGTTAGGAGGTTTGGAGATGACACTAAAAGTAGCCTTCGTGGGCAAAGGAATTTTGTGCCCCTCTGACTTGGAACTCCTGTGGAAGATGGACGAAGCAGTAAAGGTATACCCTTTTCTTTTAGATTTAAAGGGGATGGAGCTCATGAGACACAAGATGATCTCGGCAATGGCGGTTGAATATCTGAAACGAAAAAATGGGGTTGGTGGCGGAGGAAGGCTTGGAATGGGTGGAAGATTTTACTACTTTTGCATAATTAAATGGATTTTTGTGAGGCTCAGCCTCTGTGCATGGACTTTTTTTGTTTTAAAAATTATAGTTGGATGTTGGGTTTTGTAATTCATAGTGTGACTGCAATTTTGTGATGGGTGTAGTATGTTCACTAGGTTGGTAGGGTTTTGCTTCTATGGAAGTTCAGAGGTTATCCTGCGTGCATAGCAGATGATATGTATTTTTCCTTAAAACTTTAATATAAAATATACCCCTTGCATATCAAAAATAATTATATTAATATTATAATTAACATAGTAGTCAATTAAAATAATAAATATATGAAAGGAGAACCTACAAAATAAAATAACCTATATTATATATAATATAAATTAATATATTACTAGGTTAACCTATTTACCTACAAAATATTACATGTAATAATATAAGATATAAATAGAAATAGTATATATAAATTCTATATTAATATATATACCTACATTAGGTTATATTTTATATATAATAAAGATCTAATAGGTTATCTTATATATCTATATATTATAGGTTATAAAAAAAATTTAAGAAACTATATATATTAATATGTATACCTACATTAGGTTATATTTTATATATAATAAAGATCTAATAGGTTATCTTATATATCTATATATTATAGGTTATAATTTTTTTTGAAGAAACTATATATATATATATATATATGATGAAAAAACTTATTAATGAAAAGAAGGAGAACATATATAATCAAATTATACCATAAAATATTAAAAATATAGATAAATATATTAGTTTAATGGAAAGAATAATACAATTTTTTTTTGTTCTTTTTAATAGTGTGAATCCAAATCTCTGTAAAATAGTTAATTGATTTTTGTAAGACTTTCTTTAATAAAAAAATAACAATTACATACATAAAAAAAAATCATTCTTAAAAAATGTCAAAATAAATCACATTTATTTATTTTAGAAAGATTTAATGAAATGATTTTATAAAGCAAAAAATGAAAAATCATTCCTTAAAAAAATGTTTAATTTGCTTTATCTGTGAATAACACACATAACTTTTTTAACCAATCATATGCACAAAAAATATTTTTTATAATTTGTAAAGTTAAATATTTTACAAGTTGACTTTACAAAATTGAATTTTATTTTAATTTTTGTTTAAATATTGTTTTTGATTGGTTGAAAACTAAATTATTTATAACTAGTTAACTAAAAAAAGCGAAACTCATTACAATAGTACTATGCCTAAGGCAAGTACTAATAAAAGTAGAAGAAATTTAATAAAGATATGTCGTGATAGATGGTTAAAATTGATTCATTAATATGTAAATAATTAAGAAAGATCGAATGAATGTTTTGAGATCTAAACACTCAATATTTGTTGTGGGTCACTTCTACAATTATAAAAATGATATATACAACTCTAAATCTAACCCATGTCTACATATCTAAATTTTGATGCATTGTCCTATCTCTACTAAACTCTAATCTTTACTTTTTTGCTCGTCTAAATGTTTACAATATAATTTAGCTAACTAGTAGTGTTTAGGAACAAATTTGGGGTTTTTATAAGCATGAGTATTCTCTCTTGGTCAAAACCTTGGATGGATCAATTAAACAAGGATTGAAGATAATAAACAGACGTGTAGAGAATGCCTCGTATGTCAATGCAAGCAAAGAATGTACTAATGAATACTTCAACAATGTGATTGAATATTTTAACATTATGCAAAATATTTAGGTATTTGGTGATTGGATGTTTAAAAATGAACTAGGTTGGTCTTTAAACATAACTCGAAAGGGTACAAATGAAATGTTTTACACTTCAAATCAATACATAATGACTAGCATGAAGGGTTAGGTTGGCCCCAAATTTGAATCTAAAATTTAAAAAATTGGGTTCATTTCTTTAAGTCGTGCAACTAACCTATGTCACTTATACAAATTACAAATCTAAACCTAGGCAAAAATGGGTAAAACTAAGGTTCAAAATTGGTTCCTAATAATGAGTGTAGATAGGATCAAGTAAGGTGGATTATATGCCAACTTTCAACAAAAATTATGACGCTTGTTCATTTGTCATTACATAAAGCACAACCAAGTCATAGTAAGACCAAATGGAATGGGAAAAATGTAAGGCATGCAATTTTCACCATGACATTTTGTGCTCATTTTGACTTGCACAAGAATTGCTATGACAATGCATGCCAAAGTAGAATTGAGTAGCCAACATGAAAGTAAATTTATTCTCGCACTCATAAAAATGATACATATAAGGATATCGATGTCACTTCTTGGGACATGCTCCATTGAAATGAGTACTCCATCTTGGACACTCACAAAAATATAAAACAATTTGATGAATAGCATTATAGTAGAGTTTGAAACAAAAATATGGTGTTTACATATCAAAAGAAAGGAAAAAGTGAGGAGTGAAATATGTCCCACAAGGATATCACCTAGGGACAATAATATTGATAAGTACTCATTTGGAGCAATAAGAGTGATGTACCATCTAAATATGGTATAGGATCATGTGGTAGTTACTACAACCATACTCAAAAAATGAATGTTGGTGACCTTGTAGCACCCTCTTCAATTATTTGCCTGCAAAGAATATAATTAATTTGGAAGAGAATCACAAATATATGTAAAATAATGTAATTTTGGAAGGCACAATGATTGTATAGAAATATAAAGATAGCATCATGTGATACCATAAAGAAGATACTAGTGAATTCTCAGAAGAGCGCTTATAATGGGAAGTACCAAAGTGCCCCTACTATTACCCCTAGATAAGGCTATAAATGAAATTAGCCGTGAATGTTATATAAAAGACCTTGGAAGTATAAAAAAGTGTCAAATATAATCAATTATAAGTGTTAGGAAAAAGATATAAATACCACAAAGCATGTGAGTATAATTATATGAAAAATATTTTAAGAGTTAATAAGTGTCAAATATCATTATGATAAGGTTCACTATAAAGGATACGAACATAAGATATAGACTTGGTTAGTATAAACTAGGTGTCATAACCCAATTTTATTACATATTTATTTAAATATAGAAAATTGAATTATTGATGAAATTCGATTAAATAATATTAAATGGAGATTCTAGAATATTCACATGTTGAATATGAGGAGTTGACTAATGTTGACTTTATGAAATTTTGAAAACTATTTTTTTATATATGTCACCAAGAATTGAACGTTATTGATCAATTTGCAAGTGCAAGTGTGTGCAGTTGCAGGGTGACAGGTTGAAGGATGAGAACATGGTTGAAGTAGGATTGTTTAGCCGGATCGAACGGTAAGCCAGATGGAATCTGGGTGCACACACCACAAAAGGGCATGATGACTTGCATTTAAATCAAATTGCATATATCAGAGAATGAGAATTTCCTAACTTGAACTATTTCCGTGTTTGAAAATATATGGCTTGTAGATATAAAAAGTTGTCCATTTAAAACTCTGTGTTTGAAGAAAATAAAATAAGAATTATTTATATAGAGCGAGAGAGATGCTCAAATTTGAATTTAAGTTCCTTATTGAAAGTAAGATTGTATGGAACTCATAAGCCATAAGCCATAACAAACAATTATACATGTACATATACATACATACATTCATGTATATACATAAGATTTGAATACATACATACATACATACATATATGTATATATATGTGTGTGTGTATGCAAATGTAGAAAGTATGGTAAATGAGTATGGAATCATTTAAATAAGCATAAAAATATGAATATATATATATATATATATATATATGTATATTTGAATGCATATTTAAACGTATATGTGACGAATTCAAATGATAACCAATAGCATAATAATATCGGGTTGATAATTAAAACAAATATGATGAAGGCAGTATGACCTGCCATGCATTTAATGGCTATAATTGAATTGTGTAGTGGCTGGTGGCAAGGCCATAATGCCTCCACCCTGGGCATGCAAAATATAGACTAGTGTTTCCATTTTTGAAAAAAAACACACAGGTAGTGTGGCGAAAAAACACAAGAAAAGGTGGGTCGTTGAAAGGAAAAAGCGGAGGAGCTTGAAGGAAAAAGCCAGGGATAGCTTACTCGATTCGATATTGAGGTAATTTCAACCATGCAAGAGATATAAACTTGTTTTTATTCCTATTCTTTCCTTCATCCTTATCAAATGATAGCAATTTCATTTTGTATATTGATTGCTTTCATTCTTCTGTGAGTACATTTGATAAAATCCATGGCCTTGGGCCAAATGGCATAGTGTTGACCTATGTGGGTCGCTTGTTGGCAATATATGTATGAAAGCTTTCTTTTAGGAAGCCATGCAGCTAGTTGTATGAGCTAAGCCGAGCCATAGAACGATAAGCTTAGGCAGTTCTTCCTTGAGGCCACTCACATGAGCATGCCATACAATGGCTATCATATTCCTTACACCAATTTATTGTATCTCACAGTGAATAAAACAGTGTTGGGGATCGATTAAGCATTTCCTTAGAAGAGGATTTGTAACCTTGTAAATTTATTTCTTATGACTGTTCACCCCCTAGCGGTTGACCAAGGCTCGTAATGCTTCATGAGCCAATGTAATTTGTAAATGTTGAGCTCGTAGGGCTATCAGAAATGAATCTGATGACAATGTAAGTGATTCCTATTACACTTTATATGGGATTGACTACGATCCAGGGAAATAAGAGACCCCTCTGAATATTGTATTTTAATGGAAATTCATATCGAACCTTGATATTGAATGGGACGATAACAACAAATGGGAAGGGTTGTGTTTTTTTTTTTAAGCCATGAATGTATGTAGGATGTCTTTGATACGAAGCCAACCCCGTTCGACGAGAACAGTGGAATGAAAACCATGTTGAAATGAAATCAAGGCCAGCATGTAGAATACCCACGCATGCATGGTAATAAGACAGTAAATTACATAGGAAAAAATTCAAATATATTTATGATGATCTTGACCATTAGGAAATGGTTAACTCAGAGTAACCATAGTTTGACGTTATAGCCTGTTAGGCAAGAATATTTTCCTGAATATTGGCATATTGTCCTTATGTATGTTACAAGGCAGATTTTACTTCAATGTTCTTTGTACAATGAGAAAGAATCATACTGTTTCTTCTAATTGTTAGTGAATCATACGCTTGTAAAAGTGATCATTTCTTATAAGAATAGCTAGAGATCTATAAAAAAAGCAATGATACTATTGATTTTTCATAAAATTGACTTGTAGAAAAGAGAATATGAATGTTTTGTTGCATTATAGCTCTATTTGATTTATAAGTGTTAAAATGATGAATGTGCATATGTGAGCAGCATGCTTATATCTGTATAGTAGGAATAGTATTTCTTCTACTTAAGCTAGGAGTGTACATAAGCAAATAGTTGGTTTTGCAATTGTTTAGTAGGAAAAAGTAAATGTATGCTCAATAGTATGTATGAAACTGTAAGGCCTATACTGTTCACTTGACGATGAAAGGTCAAATAGAATACTATCTATGTTCGCAAATCTAAAATAATGAATTTTTCAAAATGTATGCACAAAATCAAACATTAGTAGGCGCATTTATGTGTATGCACATAGACTTCGTCTATGTACATACACATACTTGTGACATACCTTCTTTTGTTTTTCTTTTAGTACTTTCATTTTAATGAAAAAATGCTTGAGATGAAAGTAGATTAGTCATAAGAATGAAGTGACTGAATGATGAAATACTTCGTGAATCATAAATCTCTTTTTTTCAGATTAAGCTTTCTTTACATTTTGATAGACATTTACGAAGGAAGTAAATTGAATATTGAAATAAAACAGTGGTACCTTAGTTGACTAGAGCATCTATGTGTAGTTGTTGCTAGAGGGTAGATAGTTGTTTAGTAGAAAGTTACCTTTTTCGGGACGGTTTCCGAAATGGAGTCAGAGAGTATAGGTTTGATTTACCAGAACCTATTGCTTGTTGTTGTTGCAACACACTTTTATGCTTGGCCAAGCAATATTGTTCATTATGTATGTATGAATGAATTTTGTGATTTCACTCTCTGCCATTCCTAGCATAGATCTTGCACTTTCTTTTCTAGCATACAAATAGAAATTGCATGTTGATGTTGGGCACGCACCAAATTCCACCTTGCAAGTTGTTCTCTTGCTAAAATTTCCATGCAAGGTCGGGCATTCTTCAAGTCGGAAGAATGCCAAGGAAGTGTAAGCTTCGTGGTTGGGCGGTCAAGCACGTCAACCATGTTCTCATCCACTAATGGAGGCAAGCGAAGAAGAAGAACCTTAGTGTTCACCAGACTAATATAGTCTATGATGTAACTCGATGTAACTATCATTTATGTACTTGATGAGAAATGTACGGTGAAATGATATTATGGCCTTAGGTGCCAAGTGAACATGATATTGTAATTTGACTTTTGAAGTGAATATAAGAATCTTTGACTCTTTTTAAATGGACATGTGTAGCTATAATTGACTTTAGCCACTAGTTATTGTCAGGAATAGGATGCCATTTAATTACAATCCTAAATATTATTTCATGTATCTCCTAAGTCCGTGGAAAGTGTTCCCCAACACTAGGATTAGAAGAGATTAAATTCGAATGAAATGAACATGTAAATTGACATTTGTAATTAATTCTAAATGATAGGACATGTGGGGACGCCCAAGAAGAGCTCCTACAAAATAGGAGCACATGGGGCACCCACATGAAAGGTGGAACTCACCTTGAATTAAGTTAATTGTTTGGAGAAAGATAACCCTTTAGTAATGCATGTAAAGATCCTAGAAGTTAGGGATTGATGTTTACATGCATGAAGTTTAGTTTAGTTCAAGATCAATTCGGTTCAATTATGGTTCAGGTTATCTTTAGTTGCATGTAGTTAATTTCAATTGAATGCTAGTTGACTTCAATTGACTTGGAATGCATGACTAATGACTTGAGTTGCATGATAGATAATAGGTGATACATTTAGTTAAGTGGGGATGATCAATCATGCATCTTGTTTGCATGAATTGATGGAGAGATATGTTTAGTTAACAGAGATTGACTTGGACCCACCTTGGGCACCCAAGTTGGCATCTTGGAGTTAACACTTTTGCATGAGAAGATATTTTATAAGTCTGAGTTAAGTGGGCCCATTCTTTGGTGCCAACTTTGAGGAGGAGCTTACAAGATATCTTTGTAATCAACATTGAGTTAGGACTTTAGTTTTGGACGCCCAAATTGATGGACTTGGTTTGACATTGTTTTTCATGGAAGAACTCTACTTGCAAAGAATAGGCATAGGTTTTGTGAGATAAGCTTTGTGCTTTGTAATTGTAAACTCTTTGGAGTTTACAAGGCTCATTATTGTCTATAAATTGCAACAAGTTGAAGAGAGTTCTATCAGAGTTTATTACAGGTTGTGAAGAAGAATTGTTGAAGGAAAAAGAAGCATCTCAAGCAAGGATTGATAAAGAATTATTGTAATCTTGTTCTAAGGTTAAATAATACAAGCACTATTGATTATGGTGGTGGATTTTTCCCGAAAGGGTTTCTCCACGGTATATGTTGTGTTACTTCTATCTTCTGGTCTTATTCTTCTATAATATTTTGTCTATTTCTACAAATGGTAAAATGAATCTAAACAGATAGTTATCTACAAAGAATTTGTAACAAAGAACACTTAATTAGATCTACAGTATAATAGTTTTACAAGTTTTAAAGCTACATAATTACCTCCATTTTTCAATAGTTATGTCTCTTTAATTTGGAGTATATTCATGTGTCGTTTACAATAATATTTATTAAGTAATAATTAAGGATAGGTTATTACATTTGGTATCAGAGCTTAGGGTTTAGCTCTAGGCCTTTTTGAATCTACCATAGTTGACTAGGGTAGTTGACCCTTGACCCAAAACTCGAAGTCCTGAGAATTGACTGAACCTAAATTGAATGCAAGAATGGGAAGGTCAAAAGCAGGATGAAGAAAAGGGAAAATTGTTAGAACCCCACACAAGAATGACATAAAGGAAGGAAATGCCAAGGTGGAGGTTCCATCAGAAATTCTCGATGATGATGAAACTCTCGCACAAGCTCTTACGTAACTCAAGCTAGAGAGAGGCTTGAAGATTGAGGAGAAGCGAACACCTAAAATTAAGAAGCCTTCCACAATCTAAGACTGGCCTCTAGGGTGTGGATCCAATGCACCCTTGTTGACTAAAGAGGAAAAGGAGGGCCTACGTGCTCAACCATCCTCATTTGTAAAATTTGATGTAAACTCGAATGATGACCCAGAGGAATGTCCTCTAACTGACACCGAGAAATCTGAATGATGTAACCTAAAGCATATTTTAAATAAGGGTCTATTGACTCACCCTAAATATAAATAAAATTTAATGATATTTTGGTGTGCTCAAAGGAAGACTCTAAAATGTGTGTACCTTGCATGAATGTGTATGTCTACTATGTTAAAGGATGCACACATATTAAAATTTTAAGATGTAACATAAGAACATTTATTCGTAGAACCTTGTGTTGAGATGCAATGAATGTGATTGTGTTGTAGGATAAGTGTGAGACATCATGATGACCACCAAGCAAGATGAGGGTGGTAGTAGTTCTGATAATGGACCAAACAAGAGGTTGCAACAAATTTTGGAGCTTCTAAACTGGCAAGAGTCTCACATGGATCTTATTGAGCTGAAGTTTGACTGGCATGCAAGGACCGGGACCGTAGGAATGCAAAAGGAAATCAAGGAAACGGTGATCCAGGGGCAGGTCCACAAGGGTGAATTGAGGAGGAACTTGGAAAAGACCTCAAAAGAGTAGCACTACCCAAGTTCGATGGTAAGGCCATCAGAACTAGAGCTGAATCTTGGATTATAGAGATGGAAAAATACTTTGGGTTGTGTAATCTTTCTAAACAAACCATGGTGGCATGGGCTACGTATCAACTCTTAGGTGAAGCAGTGACATGGTGGGATAATGAGAAGTTGGAGCAAAACCTACATCCTGCTGAGATCACTTGGGGACTCTTCCTCCAAGCTTTTAGGAAGAGATGGCTACCACAACTTTTCTTTAACAAGAAAGTGACAGAATTTTAGAACTTGACCCAAGGAAATATGATTGTGATTCAATATTGGGAAAATTTCACAAATTTGTTGAAGTATGTGCCTTAGTATCAGGGGGATGAATGGTTTCATATCTAAAAATTCATAATGGGAATCAAACCCCACATAGGAGCTGAGGTGGACATGCACGAGCCTCAGACCATGAATGAAGTCTTTCAAAAAGCCACCAAACAAGAACAAAAGTTGCAACAGTTGTCAAATCTTTGCAGCGATTCAAGTTCTAAGTCTCATTACAAGAAGAAGAAATTTCATAAGGGAGAAAAGAGCCATCAGATTCATAACCTCAAGAGGGGAAGTGAATCACAAGACATGGGTGAAGATGGTAATGGTGGAAAGGACAAGAAAGCAAATAAAGGCAAAGGTAAGGGTGATCAAAGGCAGAAGAGATTTAAAGAGGACAAGCCTGGGGGGCGTAAAGGACCTTGAGATGAAAGCTATACTTGTGGGGGTGATCATTATGCCTCAAATTGTCCTCAGCAGTTGAAGCCCCAAAGGGAAGGAAGCTACCAGCAAACTCACCAGATCCACATTGTTGTGGACAACAAATAGGCAAAATACCAAGCTTCACCAATCCAGCTAACAGGTAAGCTCTATGGCCAATCTGTCTCTATCTTAATTGATACTAGAGCTATTGAATGTTTTGTAGATCCTAGAATTATATCTAAGATACCCATTAGACCTAGGTACATGGAAAACTCATGGACAATCCAATATGGTAACCGAGTAGAGTGGAGGGTAGATTACCTATCTCTTTTGCAGTAAGCTAGAGCTTCCAACTTTTCAAACTTAGGTCAACTTGTATATGGCACCCTTAGGCTCATATGATGTGATTTTGGGAATAAATTGGTTATCTGAGCATAAAGCTCTAGTGAATTGTGAGGATAAGGTGGTCAACTATCTGGATGATTATGAAAACCCAAATAAGGTTTGTGGAATGCATAGACCCTTAGAGCTTAGACATATTTCTGCAATGCAGCTTAAGAAGGCTCATCGAAAGGGGTGTGCAATTTACACAGTGCTTGTTAGTAATCTGGACAACAAGGAGCCATATTTAGATGACTATCCTATTCTCAAGGAGTTCTAGGATGTATTCCCCGAAGAACTTACGTAATTGCCTCTGAAGCGGGAATTTGATTTTTCTATCGACCTAGTCCCAGGAGCTGAGCCTCAATCCAAGGCACCCTATTCAATGACCACTAAATAAATTTATGAGTTGAAGGACCAGCTAATGGAATTGTTGGATAAGGGACTCATAAGACCCAGTGTGTCCCCTTGGGGAGTGTTAGTTATTTTTGTGAAAAAGAAGTATGAGACCTTGCATTTGTGCATAGATTATCGAAGGTTGAACAAGGTTACCATCAAGAACCAATATCCACTTTCGAGGATTGATGAATTGTTTGATCAAATGAAGGGAGCAACGATGTTCTCCAAGATAGATCTCAGGTCGGGGTACCATCAATTGAGGATTAAGGAAGAAGATATTATGAAGACTGCATTTAGAACTCGGTATGGACATTATGAGTTCACAGTGGTCCCTTTTGGTTTAACCAATGCATTAGCAGCCTTCATGAACCTTATGAATAGTGTGTTTAGAGACTACTTGGATGACTTTGTCTTGATATTCATTGATGACATTCTAGTCTACTCAAAGACTGTCAAAGAACATGATAGACATTTGAGTAGTTTTTCAATGATTGAGAGCAAGGAAATTCTTTGGCAAGTTGTCCAAGTGTTCCTTCTATCAGGATTGAGTGCACTATTTGGGCCATATAATTTTAGTTGAAGGAGTCTCCATGGACCCCGAAAATATCAAGGCAATCATGGAATGGCCAGTGCCTCAGAATGTGTCAGAATTTCGTAGCTTCATGGGCCTCATAGGATACTATAGGAATTTTGCGCAAGGGTTCTCCTAGATTGCATCTCCTATTACCACACTCCAAAGGAAAGGAACACAGTTTGAATGGATCGAGAAATGCGAGCATGAATTCTAACTCCTGAAGGAGAGGCTCACAATAGTGCCAGTGCTCACTATCCTTGATCCTAACAGGATATTTACAGTAATCACATATGCCTCCAGAGAGGGATTGGGAGCAATACTAATGCAAGACGGACAGGTGGTGGCATATGAATCAAGGAAGCTCAAGCAACATGAAGAGAACTACGCACCCCATGACTTGGAATTGGTGACCATAGTTCATGCCTTACAGATGTGGAGGCATTACCTTTTAAGGAAGCCATTTGAACTCAAGATAGACCACTTGGGGTTGAGATACATATTTACCCAACCAAACCTTAATCCACGACAAAGGTGGCTAGAATTCCTTGGCGAGTACGACTTTGAAATTGAATACATAAAAGGGAAAGAGAAAAAAGTGGTTGATGCTCTTAGTAGATGAAGACATATGATAGCCATGATCTCAATAAGGTCTAATTTGAGGTAGCAAGTACTTCAAAATTTGCTTGGAGATGAGCACTATGAAAGAGTGAAGAACGCCTTAGTACTGAATCCTTCAAATCATCAGTTTGATGGGTACGAGGTTGAACCAAATGGAATTTTGAGATACCAGAGAAGAATGTATATTCTCAACTCTGGAGAGCTGAGGAAGTTGGTTCTAGAAGAAGTTCATAATGCACCCTATTTAGGACACCCTGGTGTAGCTAAGATGATCGCAGAGTTGAACACTCTATATTTTTGACCAAGACTCAAGAAGGATGTAGTGGAGTACATAGCCAAATGCTTGGAGTGCCAGCGATTCAAGGTTGAGCATGCACACCTAGTCGGGTTATTGTATCCTCATGACATACCTGAGTATAAATGGCAAGTAATCAATATGGACTTTGTACAGGGGTTGTCATTGAGCAAGAATAAGCATGATGTCAATTTTAGTTGTGATTGATAAGTTTACTAAGGTTGCCCTCTTCATTCCAAGAAACCTTAAGGATGGATCGTTGACCCTGGATAAGAAATTTATCCAGGAGATCTTTCATTTGCATGAAGTGTCGGAGACTATCATTTTTGATAGGGACACATGGATGACCTCAAGGTTTTAGATTAACTTGAATGCAAAATTAGGGACTAAATTGGATTTTATCATTCTCAAACTGACGGGTAGACAGAGAGGGTGAATCAGGTAGTCAAAGATCTCCTCCAAATTTATTGTATGGACCAACAGTATAGGTGGGAAGAATATTTTCCTTTGGTAGAGTTTGCTCACAATAACTCCTATCATACCTCCTTAGGCATGGCACCATTTGAGACCTTGTATGGGCGGAAGTGTCAAACCCCCATCAGTTGGGATAAATTGGAGGACAAGAGCTTAGTAGGACCTGAAATGCCTAAGGAAATGGAAGAGCAAATGCAGGTCATTAAGATCAGATTGAAAGAGGCAGTAGACCGACAAAAGAGTTATGCTGACAAGAACCAAAATCAGAGGCAGTTCACAACAGGGGACAAAGTTTTCTTGAGAGTTAAACCTCATAAGCGTTCTATCGCTTTTGGGAAGTCTTCCAAATTAGCCCCAAGATATGTGGGACCATTTGAAGTCCTAGAAGTGATTAACCTAGTTGCCTATAGACTAGCTCTACCACCTGCTCTGGGTCAACTTCATAATGTGTTCCATGTTTCTTTGCTGAAGCCATATCATCTTGATGTGACTTACGTACTTGATTAGCAATCCTTACAGGTACAAGATCCAGGAGTGGTGCTACTAGAGCCCATTAGAATATTGGATAGGTGCAATGTTAAGTTGCGGAGCAGAGGTATTGCTCAGTATAAGGTCCAAAGGGACTAGTACTCAGAGGATAGTGCTACTTGGGAGGATGCAGAAGAAATAGAACGCTCCTTTCCACACTTGCTTTCTTGAAAAGAAACTCAATAATTTTGTTCAAATTTTTGGATTGAGATACTATGATATTTCATGCTTTAAAATTTTGATGTTGAAATAAACATATATTTTGAAATGATGTTGAAATAGACATATATTTTGAAATGATGTTGAAATAGACATATATTTCATGAGATGTTGAAATAGACATACATTTTGAAATGATGTTGAAATAGACATATATTTCATGTGATGTTGAAATAGACATATATTTTATGTGATGTTGAAATAGACATATATTTCATGTGATGTTGAAATAGACATATATTTTATATGATGTTGAAATAGACATATATATCACGTAATGTTGAAATAGACATAAATGATCAAAAGTGTTATGATGTCATTCATTTTGACCTACTAGACATCGGGACGATGTCTCTTCCAAGAGGGGAAGGATGTCATAACCCAATATTATTACATATTTATTTAAATACGGAAAGTTGAATTATTGATGAAATTCAATTAAATAATATTAAATGGAGATTCTGGAATATTTGCATGTTGAATATTAGGAGTTGACTAATGTTGACTTTATGAAATTCTAAAAACTATTTTTTTTATATGTCATCAAGAATTGAACGTTACTGATCAATTTGCAAGTGCAAGTGTGTGCAGTTGTAGGGTGACAAGTTAAAGGATGAGAACACAGTTGAAGTAGGATTGTTTAGTCGGATCGAATGGTAAGCCAGATGGAATCTGGGTGCACACACCACAGAAGGGCATGATGACTTGCATTTAAATCAAATTGCATATATCAGAGAATGAGAATTTCCTAACTTGAATTTTTTTCATGTTTGAAAATATATGGCTTGTAGATATAAAAAGTTGTCCATTTAAAACTCTGTGTTTGAAGAAAACAAAATAAGAATTCTTTATATATATATATAGAGAGAGAGATGCTCAAATTTGAATTTAAGTTCCCTATTGAAAGTAAGATTGTATGGAACTCGTAAGCCATAACAAACAATTATACATGTACATATACATATATACATGTATATACATAAGATTCGAATACATACATACATATATGTATATATATGTATACATATATATGTATATATATGTATACATATATATGTATATATATGTATACATATATATGTATATATATGTATACATATATATGTATACATACACACACACACACACACACACACACACACACACATATATATATGTATATGTGTGTGTGTATGCAAATGTAGAAAGTATGGTAAATGAGTATGGAATCATTTAAATAAGCATAGAAATACTGCATATATATATATACTGCATAATAATAATATATCTTTGCATGCTCTTTCTTAACAACAACCAATATATCATGCTCCTGCATATATATATGTATATATATATATATATATAATAATAATGACATGTGTCTTTCTCAACATATGTGTGCTCATATGTGTATATATATAATGTGATCATCATATTAAACTTGTAATATTATTGATTCAAAATGATGTCAATAGCATGCTAATATTGGGTTGATTCCGTCGCTCCGCCATAAACAGCGAAACTACGCCAGACTAATAACAAATTAAATTGTGTAGTGAAGTTGAGTGGCTCGAACCCTGGTTTTAAAATAAACTATTATTTCAATTTTAAACTCGTTAACGAAGGATCTTTCACGCCAGTTAATATTGAGGTAATTCGAACCATGCAAGAGATATAAACTTGTTTTTATTCCTATTCTTTCCTTCATTGTTATCTAACGATAGCAATTTCATTATGTATGTCGATTGCTTGCATTCTTCTGTGAGTATATTTGATAGAAGTCATGGCCTTGGGCCGAATGGCATAGTGTCGACCTTTGTGGGTCACTTGTTGGCAATATATGTGTGAAAGCTTTCTTTTAGGAAGCCATGCGGCTAGCTGTATGAGCTAAGTCGAGCCATAGAACGATAAGCTTAGGTAGTTCTTCCTTGAGGCCACTCACGTGAGCATGCCATACGATGGCTATTGTATTCCTTACACCATTTTATCGTATCCCACTGAGAATTAAACAATGTTGGGGATCAATTAAGGATTCCCTTAGAAGAGGATTTGTAACCCTGTAAATTTATTTCTTATGATTGTTCACCACCCTAGCGGTTGGTTGGGGCTTGTAATGCTTCATGAGCTGGTCTTAAACTCTTATAATTTGTAAATGTTGAGCTCGTAGGGCTATCGGAAATGAATCCAATGACAATGTAAGTGATTCCTCTTATACTTTATATGGGATTGACTACAATCTAGGGGAAATAAGAGACCCCTTTGAATATTGTATTTTAATGGAAATTCATATCGAACCCTGATATTTTAAGAGTAGATTGAAAGAGGTGGTAGACCGACAAAAGAGTTATGCTGACAAGAACCAAAATTAGAGGTAGTACATAGTAGGGGACAAAGTTTTCTTGACAGTTAAACCTCATAAGAGTTCTATCGCTTTTGGGAAGTCTTCCAAATTAGCCCCAAGATATGTGGGACCGTTTGAAGTCCTAGAAGTGATTAACCCAATTGCCTATAGACTAGCTCTATCACATGCTCTGGGTCAACTTCATAATTTGTTTCATGTTTCTTTGTTGAAGCCATATCATCCTGATGTGACTCATGTACTTGATTGGCAATCCTTGCAGGTATAGGATCCAGGAGCGGTGCTAGTGGAGCCCATTAGAATCCTATATAGGCACAACGTTAAGTTGCGGAGTAGAGATATTGCTCAGTATAAGGTCCAATGGGACAAGTACTCAGAGAATAGTGCTACTTGGGAGGATGTAGAAGAAATAGAACGCTCCTTTCCACACTTGCTTTCTTGAAAAGAAACTCAGTAATTTTGTTGAAATTTTTGGATTGAGATACTATGATATTTCATGCTTTAAAATTTTGATGTTGAAATAGACATATATTTTGAAATGATGTTGAAATAGACATATATTTCATGAGATGTTGAAATAGACATATATTTTGAAATGATGTTGAAATAAACATATATTTCATGTGATGTTGAAATAGACATATATTTTGAAATGATGTTGAAATAGACATATATTTTGATGAGATGTCAAGAATGAACATATATTTTATATGATGTTGAGGGAAATGAATGTATATATATCGCGTAATGTTGAAATAGACATAATAAATGATCAAAAGTGCTGTAATTATTAGGCTGGCGACTTTTCAAGCATGCGAGGTTGATATTATGCACCCGAGAGGATAATGTAACCGAGGTGCATTGCATGACATTTCATCCGTGAAGCCAGCAAACAATGGTCAATATCGTTGAAATAATTGCGATGCAAACCAAAATTGATCGTTCGCCAGTAAAGTGGTGTAACTGGGTGATGAACGCCGGTCAGGTGAACTCAAATGAGACTATTTCCGTGTTTGAAAATATATGGCTTGTAGATATAAAAAGTTGTCTATTTAAAACTCTGTGTTTGAAGAAAACAAAATAAGAATTATTTATATATAGAGAGAGAGATATGCTCAAATTTGAATTTAAGTTCCCTATTGAAAGTAAGATTGTATGGAACTCGTAAGCCATAACAAACAATTATACACGTACATATACATATATACATGTATATACATAAGATTCAAATACATACATACATATATATTTCATGTGATGTTGAAATAGACATATATTTTATGTGATGTTGAAATAGACATATATTTCATGTGATGTTGAAATAGACATATTTTATATGATGTTGAAATTGACATATATATCATGTAATGTTAAAATAGACATAAATGATCAAAAGTGTTATGATGTCATTCACTTTTACTTACTAGACATAGGGACGATGTCTCTTCCAAGAGGGGAAGGATGTCATAACCCAATTTTATTACATATTTATTTAAATACAGAAAGTTGAATTATTGATGAAATTCAATTAAATGATATTAAATGGAGATTTTGGAATATTCGCATGTTGAATATGAGGAGTTGACTAATGTTGACTTTATGAAAATTTGAAAATTATTTTTTTATATGTCATAAAGAATTGAACGTTACTAATCAATTTGCAAGTGCAAGTGTGTGCAGTTGCAGGGTGACAAGTTGAAGGATGAGAACACGGTTGAAGTAGGATTGTTTATCCGGATTGAACGGTAAGCCAGATGGAATTTGGGTGCACACACCACAGAAGGGCATGATGACTTGCATTTAAATAAAATTGCATATATCAAAGAATGAGAATTTCCTGACTTGAACTATTTCTGTGTTTGAAAATATATGGCTTGTAGATAAAAATTTGTCCATTAAAACTACGTGTTTGAAGAAAACAAAGAGCAAGAATTCCTCTCTCTCTCTCGCCATATATAGAGATGCTCAAATTGAATTCAGGACAATAATAGTAAAAGATTGTATGGAACTTGTAAAATACATAATAAACAATTATACAATATCATATATATATACATGTATATACATGGAGTCGAAATACATACATTTGTATATGTATGCGGTAATAACTTATGTGGCCTTATACTCCATATGCTCTCTGTCCATTCTCATTCTCCTGGCTCCTCTGTCTCTTATACATTCTCTCTTTCTTTCTCACTATATATATATATATATATATATATATATATATATATATGTATATATACTTGTGTATATATATACATATACATATATACGTATATATATGTATATATATACACATGTATATATACATATATATATCTGTGTATATATATGTATATATATATGTATGTATATATGTGTGTGTATATGCAAATGTAGAAAGTATGGTAAATGAGTATGGAATCATTTAAATAAGCATAGAAATATGAATATATATATACTACGTATATATATATATATATGTGTGTGTGTGTGTGTGTAGTGGTTGGGGACAAGGCCATAACACCTCTGCCTTGGACATGCAAAATATAGATTGTTGTTTCCATTTAAAAAAAACACACATAGGTAGTGTGGAGAAAAACCACAAGAAAAGGTGGGTCGTAGAAAGGAAAAAGCAGAGGAGCTTGAAGGAAAAAGCTAGGGATAGCTTACTCGATTCGATATTGATGTAATTTGAACCATGCAAGAGATATAAACTTGTTTTTATTCCAATTATTTCCTCCATCGTTATCAAACGATAGCAATTTCAATTTGTATATTGATTGCTTTCATTCTTCTATGAGTACATTTGATAGAAGTCATGACCTTGGGCCGAATGGGATAGTGTTGACCTCTGTGGGCCACTTGTTGGCAATATATGTACGTAAAGCTTTCTTTTAGGAAGCCATGCAGCTAGCTGTATGAGCTAAGCCAAGCCATAAAACGATAAGCTCAGGCGATTCTTCCTTGAGGCCGCTCACATGAGCATGCCATATGATGGCTATCGTATTCCTTACACCATTTTATCATATCTCGTTGTGAATAAAACAATGTTGGGGATCGATTAAGGATTCCCTTAGAAGAGGATTTGTAACCCTGTAAATTTCTTTCTTATGATTGTTCACCACCCTAGCGGCTGACCGAGGCTCGTAATGCTTCATGAGCCTATCTTAAACTCTTGTAATTTGTAAATGTTTAGCTCGTAGGGCTATCGAAAATGAATCCAATGATAATGTAAGTGATTCCTCTTATCCTTTATATGGGATCAACTACAATCTGGGGGAAATAAGAGACCCCTTTGAATATTGTATTTTAATGGAAATTCATATCGAAGCCTGATATTGAATGGGACGATAACAACAAATGGGAAGGGTTGTGTTTATTGTTTTTAAGCCTTGAATGTATGTAGGTTGTCTTTACTATGAAGCTGACCTCGTTCAATGAGAACGGTGGAATGAAAACCATGTTGAAATGATATCAAGGCCAACATGTAGAATATCCTCGCATGCATGGTAATAAGATAGTAAATTACATAGGTATAATTTCAAATATATTTATGATGATCTTGACCATTGGGAAATGGTTAACTCAGAGTAACCATAGTTTGACGTTATAGCCTGTTAGGCAAGAATTTTTTTTTGAATATAAGCATACTATCCTAATGTATGTTACAAGACATATTTTACTTCAATGTTCTTTGTACAATGAGAAAGAATCATACTGTTTCTTCTAATTGTTAGTGAATCATATGCTTGTAAAAGTGATCATTTCTTATAAGAACAGCTAGAGATTTGTAAACAGAGCAATGATACTATTGATTTTTCATAAAACTAACTTGTAGAAAAGAGAATATGAATGTTCTGTTGCATTACAACTCTATTTGATTTATAAGTGTTAAAATGATTAATGTGCATATGTGAGCAACATGCTTATATCTGTATAGTAGGAATAGTATTTATTCTACTTAAGCCAAGAGTGTACATAAGCAAATAGCTAGTTTTGCAAGTGTTTAGTAGGAAAAGTAAATGTATGCTCAATAACATGTATGAAACTTAAGGCCTGTACTGTTCGCTTGACGATGAAAGGTCAAATAGAATACTATCTATGTTCACAAATATGAAATAATGATTTTTTTCAGAATGTATGCACAAACTCAAACATTAGTAGGTGCATATATGTGTATGCACATAGACTTCATCTATGTACATACACATACTTGTGACATACCTTTTTTTTTCTTTTCTTTTAGTATTTTCATTTTAATGGAAAAATGCTTGAGATGAAAGTAGATTAGTCATAAGAATGAAGTGACTGAATGATGAAATACTCTGTGAATCATAAATCTCTCCTTTTTTTTTTTTTTTTTAGATTGAGCTTTCTTTACATTTTGATAGACATTTACAAAGGAAGTAAAATGAATATTGAAACAAAAAATTGATACCTTAGTTGACTAGAGCATCTATGTGTAGTTGCTGCTAGAGGGTAGATAGTTGTTTAGTAGAAAGTTATCTTTCGGGACAAGTGTCGAAATGGAGTTAGAGAGTATAGGTTTTTTTTACTAGAACCTATTGTTTGTTGTTGTTGCAACACACTTTTATGCTTGGCCAAGCAATATTTTTCATTATGTATGTATGAATGAACTATGTGATTTCACTCTTTTCCATTCCTAGCATAGATCTTGCACTTTCTTTTCTAGCATACAAATAAAAATTGCATGTTGATGTTGGGCACGCACCGGATTCCACCTTGTAGGTTGTTCTCTTGCTAAATTTTTTGTGTAGGATTGGGCATTCTTCAAGTTGGAAGAATACCGGGGAAGCGTAAGCTTTGTGGTTGGGCGGTAAAGCACTTCAACCATGTTCTCGTCCACCAATGGAAGCAAGTGAAGAAGAACCTTAGTGTTCACCAGCCTAATATAGTCTATGATGTAACTCAATGTAACTATAATTTATGTACTTGATGAGAAATGTATGGTGAAATGATATTATGGCCTTAGGTTCCAAGTGAACATGATATTGTAATTTGACTTTTCAAGTGAATATAAGAGTCTTTGACTCTTTTTAAATGGACATGTGTAGCTATAATTGACTTTAGCCACTAGTTATGTCTCTTTAATTTGGAGTATATTCATGTGTCATTTAGAATAATATTTATTAAGTAATAATTAAGGATACGTTATTACAATATGCAAGCATAAAATCATAAGATGTGAGCATGAAAATCTTAGAAGATCTTGTAATTATCATAGTAAAATATCATGTTAGTGAAGCATATCATCAAAAATTCCAAATGTGATCATAATCATAGAATCATATGGAGAATCAAGGGAGTAAATATCGTCAATATAGTAGAAAAGTGATCAATGTTATAAAGTATATGCCCCCAAATGGGGAACATGATCTAAATAATATAATACATAAATGTATATACATAAATATATAGAATGTGGAAGCTCCAAATGTCGACTAATTATAGGTTCCTCTTATTTTAAGTCATCCTTTTCCCAATTGTGTGGTTTATAACCACCTTCAAGTAAGTGAATTTCATTATAAAAATATGTTGCACTTTTGGTAAATGTACTTGAGATATATGGAATGGGGGTATTGCCCTTATTTATCCAATATTAATGTGTCTTTGGAGTAGCATCTAACTAGTCATCATCAAATCTTGCACTTTAATCAATTATTTATTATGTCGACCAAGGTGGTGTCCAAGGCTATTTGAAAAAGGTCTTTAGATATATTCATCTATGCTAAAAAAATTACTTATGCTAAAAAGGGAAACTAACTAAAAAGAAATAGAAAATTCTATTATATGTGTAGACACCTAAAGTATTCCTTAGGTCTATTCATCATCATTAAACCTATCATCTAATTTCATCACCTAGGCCTATGTCCCATCA